>JAUZNJ010032470.1:0-13659 GCA_034780135.1 Jordanella pulchra | reverse complement strand
GACGAATTGATGCTGTATTGGCTGCAAAAGGAGGCCCTACACCATACTAATAAGTTATTGTGGTCTAAAACCAGGTGGTTCAGTTTCATTGTCCAACCCCTGTATATATATAGTATATATATATTTTATATATACTATATATATACCTTAATATACACAAACCAAAATAAAGGCCACTAGAGCCCAAAAAGTAATCCTTGAAAAATCAACTTTATTATTTTGTAGTTTATTTAACTGTAATATTCAATTTACTGCAGTTAACAGTAAATTATATGTTGCAGGGAGTTGGAATAATTAAGGGGTTGACCATTCTTTCCTGTAAACCGAATGAGGGTCCAGCAAGAAAGTTTTGGGAACAACTGGTTTAGAAATACATTAGAGGCTCCCGAATGACCTCGGAAATAATCACAGAATGGTTCTGATGACCCAAATCATTGGTTGGAAGACAAAAATATAAAAAAACAAAAGAACTAATAATCAAAGTTATGTTAGTTATAAAAACAACATCAGTAACCAATGTGGTTTTGTCTATTTCTCAGTGATCCTTTAATGTCATTAAACACATAAATATCATTATTATCATTTGTATCTTTTCTTCTAATTTCCGTGGAAAACAGAAGACCTCAAATTTACTGACCCCAACTTTTGGAATCAGTTTTACCATTATATGTGCAGAAATAGAATACACGGCTGGGTAGGTTTTTCATTGATCATGTTGCCTGAAAACGAAACAAAGTTGAGAAAAGGTCACATAAAACCAATATCTTCTCACCTTTAGAAATGAGTAACGTCCAACACAACTTTATATCTTTAGACGACATGTGAAACCTTCTCCCCGGATCTGTTGGTGGTTAATAATTAACTACAGACAATTTAGAAAAGCTAGTCTTTGTGGAACCGCTTTTCAAAATTACAATTACAAAAACAACTAAATAGATAAATAATTCGAACCAAATCAATATTTTAAAAACCAGTGGGGCGGTAAAGTCTTGATCACAAACGTCTTTCTATTTAGTGAAGTTAATACGTGTGTTCAGGTGCTGTTTGCCTTTAGCTTACCCCAAGCAATGCCACCTCATTACAGAAGGAGCTATTTTTAGCTCTGTGTGATTGAAAAAGGGTCCAGAGGAGCTGAAGAGAACCAAAAAGGAGGAGGGGGAAGGTTGAAATTAGGGGCTTTGACACGTCTGTGAAGAAGGAAACAGGGACGCCTCTGGTGTGAGCCGGTGATGATGAGATGATCTCTGGTCCTCAAGAGGATCATGTCATTTTAACTGTGTCCCACCATTGTTGATATGAGTTCACATTCGTTTTATATAACAAAAACAAATTGACCTTTTATTGAAATGTTTTAGTCCACAGAAATATTCCACTCTGGCTGTATGATGCAACATTTTCCAATTCAGCATATAGCGAGAAAAATGTTATTACGTAGAGATGAAAGAGACACATCAGTCGATACAGTGTCTCTTTTTTAAGAAATCAGAGTGAATAAAGTCGGTCGAATTAAATGAGGTTCAAATCAACATGCTGTTCTTTCATTCTGCTTCCAGCCCAGCGTGAGAGCATCTCCGAACCGCTTCAGAGCGCAGCTGTTCAGGACCTGCAGTAGCAGTGGCAAAATGTTTAGACGTGGAATTAGCAGTTTCACATTTAGCCTTTGCATCCAGCAAGTTTGATTTGTCGAGGTGTCTCGTGAGATTTATAGAAACCATTGAAAAAAGCAAACATTTCTAATGATCTTTTCATCAGTGTCGTACCAGTGGCTGATTTCATGCATTGCTTTTGTTGCATACGCCGTCTACCAGTCCCTGTAGGTGAAAGTAAACACACATTTTGGTTCTCATAACAGGTCCGGTTTGGGCTGATGGTTGCTCTGCTAGTGTTAGATGTGATTTAAACTGTTGAGCTGTTTATCTGCCTGACAGAATGTCATTTGTGTCAATACAAGGTCTCCTGCTGATTGTGACATCCTAAAGTCTGACGGCTTACGGAAGGGTCCACTTTCTGGTTTCTTACTGACTTTAAGGAGGGAAATGCACATTAAAAAAGGAGACATTCAGCTTCATCTGTCGGGGAATCTGATGCTAGTTTATGTGGTGGAAGATCCGACTTTTCATGCAGTGTCTGTTTTCCAGCACCTAATCTATAATACAGCTCAAAGCTGCCAATGATTCTGCCCTGGATTACAAAGCAGGATATGAATATAATGTAAATGTAGTTTTTATTCAAGTCGATTGTTTTTCTCTGAAGTTGTGGCACTAAAACAATTACCTGATTGTCACAGTTTGGATGACTTATTGATATTATGCTGTGTGAGCCTCTAAAATGGGGCGTGGTTTTAAACGATGTTTAAAAATGCAGACATAATAAAGTAGCTGAACATAGATTGTATTCCAGCCACATTTTAACAACAGTGACGTAGTTAATTAATATTGTTTTGATAGAGATACCCCACACCCACCACTTATGTTCAAAAAATCTTAGAGGAAACCCTTAAATGTGATGTTACTGATGTTAAACATAAAAATACACATAGAAAGTCAAATAAAGCTCTGCACTTACAAATATGGGTCTTTTTGAAAAAAAGGCGTTTGGTTTGCAAGAGTAGCAAATATGTTAGTGTCTGTCACGTTGCTCTCTGTCTGCTATTCTCCTGTCATTATGCTGTAATAGGCCTTACAAATAACCTGCAGGCTGAGAGTCAGTTTGCCTCGGCTCCCACTGCCCACGAAAGGGGATAAAGAGCAAAAATAATCAGGAAATAGGTGAAATTTGTTCTGGGAAGGCACAGCCAATGCCTCCATCAGCGATATGTGCAGAGATGATATACGCTATCCTGGGAGAAAAAGCTGAACCTTGGATGGTCCCTTTGACTTCCTCCAGCCCTACTGCCTGAGTCAGCTACTGCTCCCCACCATAAACTGCCACTTTTAATTTCCCCGTATTTTGCCCACTTGGCTGCTTACTCCGTCCCCCCTCCCTCTGCCTCCCCTCCTCAGAACGCCTCTAAGTGATTCCCCATGTCCATTTTCCACCCATTACGATGGAACGCAGCCAGAACAATCTCACCTAGCCCACCCAGCTGCCACCCTCTTCCTTTTAAACCATTTTAGGATGCGACATGTGGATTCTGAATCGTCCGTTTTCCATCATTATACTTCCATTTCATTAAACAGCACAATAGCAGCTTGCAGCACATTTATTACTCAAATTTTATGGCTCCTCTTATGAATCAAACTTCTAAACTACGCTGGTTGTGCTGATTGAACAGCGAGGGGGAACATGCTGCATTTGAACTCTAACTAACTCCTCTTTCTTTGACGAGCTCCTGATCAGTTTCACATCAGCCTGATGTAACTTCCTTTCGTTCCTCTGCTCTTTTGCAGATTTTGGAGGCAGTGCTGAACTTCAAGTACTCCGGGGGAGCAGGCAAAGTGGAGGGCTACTACAGGGAGCTGTCTCTGGGCGTCCATGTAGACATAGAGCCTTCTGTGTTTTTTACAAGAGTCAGCACCCTTCCTGCTACCAGGTAACTAAAACCACATTATCCTCTACAGGTAAACAGGGTCTGGGTGTTAAAAAGTAAATCTCTTAGTAGATTTGATCAGAAATGTTATTTATTGTAACAACACTGATTGGTATTGATCATTATCAACATTGTTTTTTATTAATTAAGTTATTTATTAGCTTCCACGGTAATTCTAGCGGGAGCACTGCTAGTTATAAATGGAGGCGTTTCTTTAAATGTGTTTTATTGGTAAGACTCTAAGTTTTAAGTATAGATTTACCAATACAGATTTTTCTTTTATGCCAATACCAATCATTTTGACATCAGTCTAATCAATCCCCAATACATGCAGCTGATATTTTTGAGTTAATTCTTAGAGATGATAGGCTATTACTATTTTCTTTGCCATTTACATGATAAATATGACACAATTACATCAAATGTTACAAAAACGAAAAACTTTTAGTCCACGGTGATGTTAGGACCAATGAACAGTGTCACTAATGTTTAATTCTCCTTGTTATGATCCACTTCAGCCCTGGGCGTTCCTTTCGTTTCTCAACATCCTCACCAAGTTTATTTAATCTGAGGTTAACAGTTTACGTCGAATGGTTGAAACTTCGTCACTACTAGTGGTTTTTCTTTCTTTAAATACTCAGTTTTTCAAAGAAGGTCCCAGGATTTAAAGCTCTGGGTTGATTCTACTCAGGCGATTTCTGATTTCAGTGCTCTAAAGGGCCTTTGTGTGATTTATTTAAATCAGTCTAATGTTGTGAAGGAAAGTTGTGCAGAAAACTAAAAACAAAAGTCCAAAGGCATCATCCCTTACTCCAGTCTATCTTCTGTCATCATCACCATCATTAGATATCATCTGACTAAAGTATAATTGTGTTTAACTTACACCTGGCGTAATCCAGCGCGATTTAAAGAAACAATCGGCTGGGAATCTCTTTGTTTACAGTGATCTGTGAACACAAGGTCTGCTGAAGCTGGCTAGGTGAGCTGATAAAAGCTCAATAACAGTGATTTTTTATGATAACACCAATGAACTTTGTAATCAAAGGGTATATTCTTGAACTGAGCAGATATTTGAGTTTTATGTAGGTACATACGCTCCCAAAAACATCTTAAGAGTTTATTTTGTGCAACAGAAAACAGCTTTTAGATAAGATTATATAAAAATGAACGTCCATGAAAGTCCATGCAATGGAAAATGTTCTTTTGATCTAAAACAAACGGAGATTCGTTAAACAATACCTTGGAAAGGAACTTAACGTTAGCATTTATGGAGGAATATCACACTTGACATAGAGGGTTTTATTCACAACACTCTTTTCCTTTTATTTTGATAAAAAAAAAATTCCCCAAAAGATTTGGAAATAAATCAAAACCACAACCTGTTCTGCAAGTTATCATAAACTTGCCAAGTTTACTCTACATATATGTTCAAACTCATCTGTCTCCTGGCTTCACATACCTTTTACAGCTCCAACTGTCATGAAAAAACCTCAAAGAAGAAGAGACAGATTGGAGTGGAGTAGAGACCACTTCAGTAGAGTCATTAGCTGTAATAATAGCTGAGGTTTTGGTCATCTATTTCTGCTTGCTGCTAATAGTTACACTGTGCCATCGCCCCTGTCATTTCCCCTCCCATCTCCCTCACCTCCTCTCCCCGTCTGGCATTTTCTGCCTCACTACTTTGACACACAGTACCTGTTGGCAGTCAGCCAAGGCTCCACACATTTCAGATGTGTTCAAACTAAAGGCTTCAGAGAGGTTCAGGTTTAGACTACCTGCAGATTTCCAAACTCCTGTATTTCTCAGCATCACATTTGTGACTCTGTGGGTTTTTACAGACCCACAGTGACCCGTCTGAGGACAAACTTCTCAAAAATCTCTTATTGTAAACAGGCTCTAACAATACAGTTGACTGAGGTACAGAGTTGCAGCTCCGGATTAGGAGCAGAAGGCAATGAGTAAGAAGTGTCTGTATGAAAAACAAATTTTATGGTTTTTATGTGATAGACGGACAGAGTACTGCATTTCTGTTAAGAAAATAATTGGCATTTTATATTTTTTGTACAAATAAGGATACGAAAAGTGTGACTGACATACATTACATATGTACCTGCTTTTAAACTTGTATCCCTAAATAAAATTAATTGTAACAAAGTTCCCTCAAAAGTAATCTAATTTGGACTGACAGTTTATCTACATTTTCATTTAATCTATGTATCAATGTTTTTTTTCACTCAAGGATGTTTTTCTAGAGAATATTTTAGTGATTAAATGCATTATGCCAAAAAAAGGACACAGCAGATGAGAGACAGTTAGAAAGCTTTAAATCGGGGTTAGATCCACATCTGCAGGGTACTATTCATCCCATCATCCGAAAATGGAAATATATTAACTGGAAACTCAGGAAGACAGACATCCACTGAAATATGGGGTGAAGTTTGTTCCATTATTACTGCATGCATCACCGGGTAACAAACATGGTGACTTCTGTGTTGCAATATTTTATTGAAATTTATAAAAAACAGTTTACAGCATTTTTACTGTGTGTATTTACATAGAAAATAAATATTTCTCTTTTAAAGTCTGTGGATCCAGAAATCAATGAGGAGCTACATTTGTTGCTTTTTAGTGAATAATTATTTTTCCCCACCACTTATCAGTTTTCTTTAAGAAGCATTTATTAGTTTCAATCTGATGTGGTACAGATGCTCAGTACCTGTAAATTGCTGGCGCTACTCAACGGTACCATACCTTTGTTTATTGTACAGCTTCTAATGTCGTCACCCTCTTGTTAATGCAATGATCTTTCTTGTCCACTCTTCCACCTCTTTTGTGTTACGATGAGATTTGCGCTCATACCAATGGACCACCTATAAAAGAACAGAGTTCAGCACTGATTCTTAGTGGAATTGCTGTGACTCTAAAATTTCAAACTCAATATCGATACCCAGAAAAACATTTGATGCTTGGTACCATGGGGATAAAGAAATGCCAAATAATTAAATTATTTAAACGAAAAACTCTTTTTCAATTCCAACATTGAACATGCTTTCTAAACTAAATCACAGGTTAAAGAAATATATACAAATATGCAAATAAATGCTAAACCCCCCCGTAGTCACTATTTGACATTATTTAAAGGTTTTTGTAACACTTTAATGTGAAAATAATCTAGATAACTAAAATTAGCCAAACCCAAAATATTCAAAGACAAATTCAGGGGCACCATTTAAGTACCAACACTTTTGACAATTCTAAGATAAGATAAGATAATCCTTTATTTGTCCCACAGTGGGGAAATTGCAGCGTTGCATCGTCGTGAACAGTACAGTGGGAAAAGAGAGTCCAAATTTCAAGTGCAAAATATTCCCACTTTATTTAAAGTGTAGGTAAGTTCTCCCAGTGAACAATATGTTAATGCCTGGTGCAAAAATGATTTTCTCTTTAAAAAAAGACCAAGTTAACAGAAACAGGATGACAATACATATACAATATAACATATATTGCCTGATTTTAACATGACCATACAGTTCTTTGGTGTTTTATTATCAAATGTGACTTAAGCCCCTTAATCCCTCTTTATCTTACTGATGCTTTTGTTAGCAATATTAAGTCATTAGCTAAATTTTCTGGTAAAGTTTGATGTTTTACTCTGACGCATCATGTAGCTTATTTAGAGGGTTTTTTAGACAGTGCCACATTGGTTAACAGCCATGTAGCTTTATTTGAGGAGGATGGGAGATTTGCTCTGGGTGATCAGGAAATCCTTGCGTAATCCAGTGTATGAAGGACACATCTGAAGGGCGCAAATCTATGTGTATCAACTGCCACAACGATCTGTTTTTGTATTATAAAGTGCTTTATGTGTCTGGCTGTAAACCAATTACAGAAGCATTTATAGCACTGAACACAGGTGTTGGTGTAAAACACTGAACCTGAATCGCAGCATCAACATTTTACTTCCTATACTTTGGTGCTTTGTTCATCTTATTATCTCTCAACTGTTGATCAAATCCTACTCAGAGTCCTACAAAAATAAAGGAATAAAAACAGTTGGAACTAACAATAATACTTTATTGGATAAAAAGTCATTATGTTTAATATTTTAAAATGAGTTTTTTTCTAAAAAAAAAACAAGTGTTTCTTTTTTTACAATTGACTGGCAGTCAAAATTGTTTTCAGCCCTTTGGAGAAGTAAACTTCTTTTCTTTTTAATTTGCAGTATAATTCTGCTTCTAGTCATATGAGCCAATATCTAAATTGAAACCAGCATGAAATGCCATCCAGTTTAACAAAATAATAAACTCCACTTTAATTAAAATCAGTGAAACTGAAGAAGAACGTTTTTGGGGTCAGGCCCAAAATTGAGCAACATTTTACAATTGTACAATTAAAGAATTTTTTTATTTATATTTTTTTTGCCAGTAGCTCACTCTGATTGATTCAGAGACTTTGTGATTTAATTATGGCTTCCTATAAGCCTGTTAGATTTTATTTCTGTGCTTTCCACTTAGTTTTTACCCCCCATTTGTTAGAAAATTAAAAAAAAAAACTAATATAACATTTAGCAAACTGTAACCACATGATATTGCGGAGGATTATAAGGAGTAAACAAGATATGGAGTGTATTTTGTTCAATAATTGCTGCAAACTGGCTTAGTAAATGGAAAAAAAAAACATTTTAATCCTTAAACATCTTGAAAATAACTTTGCTGTTTTCTCAGATTCAGTTTTCTCCAAAAGGTTTTCCAAATGTTATGTTTCTAAAATTCCTTTTTTTTGTTTTACAGATGTAGTAATTTTCAATTTCTCTTTTTAAGAGTTTTTATGGATTCCATTCTTTTCAAATTGCATATTTCATTTCTCTGGAGTTGAAGCCCAATATGAACTTTTGTGTTTGACCAAGAATGTTGTTGCTGACATCCATGTAGACCAATAGAAATGCTTCTTTCCACCTTACTCCACAGAAAAGCCCACCCCCCAAAGTGAAGAGAATGTGATCTGTAAAATACAATTTGAAAATGGGAAGTTTGAAAAAATAAGATAGAAAAAAAGAATAATTGGAAAAAAAATCTGAGAAAAGAGCAAAGTTTCTCTCAACACCTGTTTTTGATTATCAAGTTTTTCAGTGTTTCTTTTTTGGGATAAAATTTTAATTCTCAAATTTTGATTTACTTGAAAGAATGAGTTCTTTTCTTGAAAGAATAATGGAACAGAATGGAGCAAAACAAGTCATCATTTCCCCATTCAAAGAAAGCGGAAAGGTCAAAAGTAAAAGTGTGGAGAGAAAAAAATTTCCAGATGCCAAAATGATGGCAGACAAGTATTGCTTGGAATACAATATGAATGTTGGAGTTCATTAAAGAGGAAAACAAAGGCGACAGATGCTGCCAAGTTTGTTGATGTGTAAGAAAGCCAGCGGATGGCGACGGCGTGCGACAGTTTTTATCTATGCTGATTGCACCCAGAGCAAAAATCGATCTTAGGCTTAAAAATTACACAGTCAACCCTATTAGGACAGTTCCTTGGTGTGTATTGTCTTATCTAAAGACATATATATAATACATATAATGAGTGACTAAGCCCCTTTAAAGCCTCTCAATGCTAATTCCAATATACTCCATCAAGCGGAAAACAAAAAAAAAAAAGTTTGAATATGTTCAGTCACTCTATGGCTCTGAACCACAGGGTACCTCTAAAGGCAAATACAGATTACCCACACTCATATGTCTAAATGCTTTTTTAGATCCATTGTAATCATCTCGCTTGGCCTCACAACCCCATCTTAAACGTTGGAGCAAAAACATGATCATCTTTCGAGGCTAAAAATATCCCACCAGTGACAGCCCCCTAAATCCTAAGGTGCTGATTAAGGCCTTTACATTTTGTGAGCCGTGAATACATCAATATGTTTTTGTGCCGTGGTCAGGGCTGCAAAATCAGCACTTATTGATCATGGTTTGCAGCATTGATTGAGGCGTGGGCCCGGGCTTATGGATGTTTTTATTTTTAGATCCTCAAGAGGTGCGCCAGTTTTTTATGGCCCTTTCATTATAGAATCCTCTAGTTAATCCACCCAGTTTGGACAACCCGGTCTGATGGATTTCCATTGATTTCATGTATGGATTTAGAAGATAATCAGGATGTGAGTCTTTTTTTTTTTGTAGATTAGTTATTGGTAGGTTTTCTTCTTCTTATACATCATCTTTACTCTGTTAGTCGACAGTAATGGTCATGTTTGTGAACTGCTGCCTTACCCAGATCCGTTTTGGTTTGGTGCACATTGAGGGTGTCAGATGTTCAGACATAAACAGCAAATGCAGTAACTTTTTCAGAGTGTTATCCAAGAGACATGTGGTACTGATATTTCACTGATGGATGATTTGTTATTGTACTGTATTATCATAAAAAAATGGTTCAATATGTATTCTGCCAGAGACTCAGGGGATAATTTGGCTTCTTCTCCGCCTCACTCTGTTTCAGGGAGTAATGTAAGAGTTCAGGCCATAATGGAGACAAATAGTGTGAAACTCTATTGGCGGTTTTAAATTATTTAGTTAGCTTAGATCTCTGCCTTGCTTTGTAGCAAGATAGAATACTTATCAAAATGACTGAGTTAATACAGACTCAAAGGCATCATCAGCTTTCATCTCTTCTCAGACCCGGTAACAGCTCTGAAGTCCACTCCTGTGCAGCCTAATTTGACCTCATTAAGGTCCTTTCACTCTACACCCTAATCAAAAAGTGTATTTCACATAGCCTGTGTCCAATTTCTCTGTCTGCTCCTTCAGTTTATCTTGGGTACTTAGTGCATGAGTAATGATGTTTTGTGGTTTAATTGATCACCTCTACTAAGCATCCTAGCCAATAAATTAGCAGCTTGCCCTGCTCACGCTAGTTAATCAGGCCTGCCAACAAAGACACCAAAGCAGTTAAGAAAAAGCGGGTAGCCCTTTAAGGATATGCTCTTTTAATTGCTGTAGCAGTTTATTAGAGACTTGGGTACGCTTAGCTAAAGCCGCCATGAACCCCGAGCTTTAGAAGCTGAAGAAGTTGTTAGGAAAGAGATCAATGGGCCACTAAGAAGACATTTGATGTCACACTGATTTTTTTTTCCTAACTGTTGCTCTTGTATAAATTTGAGTAGATTTGGGTCAGCACCTGACATGTGAAATATGTTATAAAGGTTTATGAAATTACAGTTTTAGGATATTTGTTTTCCAAACATTTTCCCTCGTACCATCTGTACGGCCTAAACTCATTTAGAATAAAAAAAAAAGCAGGGCCAAATCAACTTGAGTTTTCTTTTTTTCTTAGCACACTATAAGAACAGATTGGTTGGAAAAACAACCAATTTTAGTTGGTTAAACCAATTTAGGTTAGATTTACCAATATATAATTGTTATAAAACCGACAAAGTAATTGCTTTTGGATTAACCAATTTAATGGGTTAACCAAGCAGCCAATTTAAACAGTAACTAATGAGTTACTAATTTGACCTTTGGCTCTAGACAAGTATAGTGTGTAATAGTTATGGACATAGAGAACAATTACAATAATAACAATGGTGTGTAGCACACATGACAGCATAGAAATCTTGGAATTAACCTTGGTTGTAACATTAGTTTTAAGTAGTTTTATATTCTGAGGAAAGATCATGGTGACAGTTGCGTCGGATGTAGGAGTTGGTCCTTCAACCAAAAAATGGTTGGTTCAAGTCCTGGCCTTGGCTTTTAAAGTTAACCAGTATTTTAGTCAAAGTGATCAATTTGTATTGGTTTGTCCTTTAACCGATAGAAATTGGTCAAAAAAAAAACTACCAATTTAGATTGCTTGTTTTACCAAAGTATTGGTTGGACACATTACTACCAATAAAATTCAATCAATTATTTGGTTGTATTGACCAATTTGTTTATAGAGTGTAGTATGGTGCATTGAGTTGTTCTTTGTTCCCCCTCCCTCCCTTATTGTTGGTCTGTTTACTAAAATGGCTACTAATGTGTAAGTATCCTAAACTTACTGGACAAAGGGATGGCTTGAGATACCATAAAAGGATGTATGATACCGAAACAGGAAAACAATGCTAAAAACATCCAAAAATATTGACTGGCTGATGTGTTGGTCTGTTGCTAGATATTGCTTTTTTTTTTTAAAAAGATTGCAATAACTGTAAATAGAACAGAAAGGCTTCAAGATGTAATGGAAGTCTCAGTCATGGCTTTGTAACTGTATAATACTTTATTATCTCCAGATTGCTCCTTTTTATTTCATAGAACTGGACATAGTCTGAATATTAGCAATAATGAGGTCATCATTTGAGATATGAAGGGAGAAAAAAAAGAAGCACATGGTTTATTCCTTTTGCAAAACACAGAGGACTGTTCCCTGATGTAAGCAAACATCTTAAGGAGAAGTTCCTGCTGTGAACGGCCGATGGTGAGAAAGGTCTGACTAATGAGAAAAAGTTTCAAAAGGTTGTTGAAAACGGCGGATGCAAGAGATCTACTGAACTTCAAACTAACTTGAGCCATGGGCAAAGGCGAAAGAAGCAGACTATTATGAGAAGAAAGGCAAGAAAAGGTTGTACAAATATATATATTTTTAAAACTGTCTTTGATGAATTCCACCTCCATATTCCACCATTTATCAGATCTTAAGGTTCTTAGAGAGTTCAGTTGGTACCTTACAGGGACCAAAATAAACTTAGAAGCAAATAATAAACCCTATAATTTAAATTTAATGGAGATTCTCAGTTCGATTTTTAAGTTTGGTACGTAGAGCAAAAAGGGTCACACAGTCTCACACAAATCAAACACAAATCTTTCTGGCTGAAGGCAGTGGGCCCCGCTGTTCTACCTCCCTTCTAGTAAAATGCTCTAAGCAGCACATCCATTATCATTAATTACTTTCTTTTTTCACAAAACTGTCATTTCAAATGGCCACAAACTGTTCATAAGTCACCAGATTAGGTCAAATGTGAGTTTTAATGAATGACACTGGCATTACAAACAGTCTTTATGGACCACTATACCAAACAATTTGTGTACAATATTTGCTATTCTCAAGTGTGATGGAATGAGACATACATCTATGGATACACCTGTATCATTTCTAATTACATAATCTCACACCAATTTAAATCTAACACTAGCAACTAGCACTCCAGGAGTTTACATTATCCAACCATCTTCCTCGTCGTACCTGAGGGTATCCCATTAAATGTATCTTGATGTGAGAACTAATGCTTCTCAGAAGTCATTCAATTGTTATTAAGCTGCCATGTTTTCTTGGGGCTGGCTGGTTTCATGGTTTTACTCTTCTTTCTGTGTAAAACTCTTAAACCATAAACCTGGCATTTTCTTAAATAGGCAGACTAATACAGTGGTTTTCTTACCTCCTTTAGTTGCTTAGTGTAAATGGTCAGAAACCATCTCATTTCTGGATGTTTAGTGAAAAGCAGAGTAGGGTAATCAGGTAATCATCAAAGTCTTTATACTTTGCTCATTCTCCACCATCATCACCACCAGCATCATCATCATGATCATCCCTGGCTTTGTCATCTTCATGCAGGCACTTGTGGTCCACCATGGCCCCAATCACTTGAACTCTGTTCAAGCCCAAATTTCCACATCTCCCACCTCATCAGGCTCTTGAGTGTGAGCCTCTTGGGCTTTCGGGACACCTGGGTTATCTTAGCTTGGGTTATCACCTCCCAGACATGTGTTCCAGTGTTTGCACAGACCCAGGTCTCCTAGAATCCTTAAGGGATCCAAGCCTCCAGACTTTTGTCCCAGGCACCAGCACCAAAGTTGTTGGCCCTCTGAGGTTCTGTATTGTTGGCCCTCTTTTCCTATACTCCATCGCACTCTGGGTGCTTCCGAAGAGGCCACCGCAAAATAAGATTTTGGACCTCCGGGTCCAAGACCTTGTTTTGACCTTGGATGGCCCCCTGGCTCTCTGAACTTCAGGATCTCTCTTCTCCCCCCACCCTAATTCTAGCCCTGTTCAGGATGATCTCTTGGTCACCTCCCTGTACGCTTCTTACTTTAGTTATTCAAACAGGTGCAGTTGATACAGGTAATGAGTGGAGAACAGGAGGGCTTCTTAAAGAAGAACTAACATGTCTGTGA
>JAUZNJ010032469.1:0-13659 GCA_034780135.1 Jordanella pulchra | reverse complement strand
GGGCTCCAGCCCAGGAGACCCACGGCGCGCTCTGCTGGAGGAAGGTGGAAAGCACAGAAACCCCGGATCCCAACACTTACATCATGTTGAACTCATGCCCCTATTAGCAACACTGTCGTTCCTGTTAATGTTATTTTCTTTGTTGGAGAATCTGATGCTGAAAGGTACTTTCTGAGATTCAAGCAAGCAAGTTTTGCCTTTTGAGTCTTTGAAAGAAAAATAGTTTCTATACTTAAAACATTTTTTTATAAATGCCATCTTTAAAATTTCTAGGTTGTGCTTGACCCTGTCTCTGCGTTTTGTAAAATGTTTGTTTAGCGTGTGCACGCCTTTGTTTATGATCCCTGCTCAGATCTACCCCTGTTAGTTCACTATTATTTTACTCTTTTTCAGCCAATCAGCAGTGCTTATGTAACACTTTTTCAACCTTTTGGCTCCTGTTCAGAGAAATTAAACTTCACCATATAATTTGCTTTATTTGTAATGCACCTATGTCACATTTTACTCTGATAACTGCATAGTAACAATGGAAAACATAAATAAACTACTTGATCCTGACACAGGGCTGATGTTAGAAACAATTTATTTTGACAACCTTATTTACGTCACTTTTAGTTACATTTAGGTAAAGGATGAACAACCGATTAAATAAAAAACTGTATGTCGGGAAAGTGACACTACACTTCCAGCTGAACACACTTACTATGATAAAACATGCTACTGGCAGCATTATCCTGTGCCCATTTGTTTTTTATCTTTTTATTTATTTATGTATCAGCAAAAAAGAAAGCTGGTTAGAGTTAATGAGAAGATAGTTGGAGATAAAACCAGAGTAATCCTGAAAGATAACCTTTTAGAGGCTGAAAATACTGCTGTTGACAGATAACTCTCCATCCAATCTGAACAAGCGTGAGATTTTTTTTAGAGAAAAGAAATGGATTCAGTTTTAATTTGCAAGATGAAAAAGGTTAACTTAGATGTAGTTTTAAAGGCTTGCATCTTATATTGTAGTGGAAGGTGGTTCAACAAAGAATAGTTATGAATAAATGGCATCGGTCTCCTTCCATTTCAGAATTATGAGCTACTTTGGTTGTCACAATCATGTGAAATTTGTTAAAAATTGCAGCATGAAACATCTGAAAAAATTGAAAGGATTGAATAATTTTGAGTTTTGAGCTGATCCCTCTTAAAAACAGATTATTGAATTTAAATGGTTTCATTTTTTCTGTTAGGATAAAAATAAATCCAAAATATTTTACCATGTTTAATTCTGAAATGACCAGTGAGGAAACTAATAGAGATAATCCCTCCTAAATAATAATAATCAGCAAGCTAGATGTTTAGGGAAAAATAAATTGGTGGATAGATCAAGACATGAATGTTCTCAGTAATCTTACTAAACTGGCTTAACAAGAATTTTCTAGATCGTTCCACTAAGCAAAACAAAAGTCGACTCCAGCACCTTGTCCTGTTTAGCTGCTGCAAGGATTTAGCTGCCTGAAAAACAGGCAAAACTATTATTTTAAGTTGAACCAAGTTTGCCTTGTTTATGTAAACCAAAACTTAAGAAATTTTCAATCTGAGAGAGACGTATAGGATTAAAGGGAATAATGTATCAGAGAGAAGAAGGAGGCCTGCTGCCTGCCAGTATTTACCATGACGGATTACAGCTTGGCATTTGCACTCCAGGTCAATAAAATGTCAGATGGGTTATGAGAGGAATAGTGATAGGCCGATTATGACCGACCTATGACCTGAAAGTTCTGAAAGGTCACCACTCTCTCGCCCGTCTGTGGTCTAATGCGGTTTCAGATCACAGAAAGGGAAGGGAAGCGATCCAAAAGAGAAGAGACATTTGGTTACATCAACAGTATATTTCAAACTTGTTTTGCTTCAAACTGACAGTGGAAGATTCTAAATGGCCTGTTAACGTGGGTTTGCATTGCAAGTATGTGACAAGCTTGAAAGCTATAATCCTTAACTTTAAGTGTTACCTGCAGAGGAGGAAAGTGTGTGACTGACAATGAAGGTCAAATTGGACATTTTACAGACTGTTTCTCAGGGGATGCAATGATGATGGTTTATTAAATCTGTCATGGTTATTTTGTCAAACTATTGAACGGTATACTGACTCCAAATTTATTATCTGTAAGACCTGTGCAGGTTTGTTATGGGAGTGTAACTTCGAAAATAATTTTTTGTGTATAAATAATGTGAGTATAATTCCGTTAATGTCATATTACATAGTTTTAGTCACTTAGTTTAGTTCTATAGTTTAAAGTAAATTAATGGGATGACCATGCATTAAGGGTGAGCTTTAAGGGTCTTAATGACATCAAGTGGATAAGCTTTAGAATGCATACAAACAATTTATATTTATACTTGACAAATTGAACAGGGCGCAAGGGTACACATGACAACAGTGAACGTTTGTTGTTTTTGCGCAAATAACGCCCACTGCCTTCATTTAGAAATTAACTAGATACAAACATTTCATACAAAAATTAATCACTTAGAGAACAGAATTGCGATAGGAACAGAAATGAAAACAAGAGAAACATAAATGCTATACAGCTAAATCATAGATATCATTGGTTTCATAGCTTGTTTCTTCTTATAATCTAAAATGTTATCTAGATGCAGTTTTATATATTTTACAAAGACTGGGGAAAGACTTTGTTTTACTCTTTTGAGAAATTAACATTGCGGGAATAAAAATCACATGTCATGGTTTTGTTAAGGCTTTTGACCCACATGCAGAAAAAACTGAAGAGAAAGAAGAATCAATTATGTTAATTCAGTATAATCACTCAGTGTGCAATGGAGAATCTGGTGCAGTCAGAAACAGCAAGGTGGAGGAACAGGAAGCTCTGAGACAGACTGAGGCAATGTCCAAACATCCGTCCTAACCCCAAAACCCCTCAGTAACTATATGGATTGAGGACTGTATACCGGACTTTATGATGAACTCAGTCAACTGACAGTTCAGACCGATGATCACTACCTTTTGTTCCCCATTGGTAACGTGACTCCACCTTCCCATAAGGTGCCAGCGCCATCTTTTTTCTTTCTCTCTGCCAAAACAAATCCCATGACTCTTTTTGAGGAGAGCTCAAACAGAGCATACGCCAGTATAGAAACCTGAGGTGCTTTGGGATGGCACAACACACAATTACAACTTAGCATTTAACGATTGGTCCAGACTCTTTCCAGCATAAACGAAAGTGGCAATCTATTCCTACCCCTAAATGTTAATGTTCCATGAGTCTTTAACTTAAGATTTCAGGGGATATAAGAATCATTTTTTTTAAACCAAAGCTAAAAATCAACAATGTTTTTTGGGAAAAGCCCTTGATACTAAAGAGAGGAGGCGCTATGTTGCCTTTACTATCAGCCCAAACCCAGATAGGTAGGTTAAGTAGGTTTGACTTGATTTTATTGTAGGAACCCTTATTTTGAGTATAATTGTATTCATGAAGATGCTATAGGTTTTCAGCCATGTAAACACAATACTAATCACCAGGAGTATCAGATCTTGAGATCAGATCAGAATGTTTGTACGAATAAGGGGATTTGCCTGCTACTCTTTGGTGTTGAGGTAGTAGCTTCTGCATGTAGGTCCTTTGGTCCTCTCTAACCCAGGTCTGGGACGAAAAAAAATATATGTACCCCCTGTCAGGGCCGTAGTTTTGTCTAATAGTAATACTGATCCAAGTTTAAACTCTATATTTTGACATATGAAGTCAAAACAAAATGTAAGGACAAAATGTCTGCATTTTCACACATCAGTGTGTCAATTACAAAGAGGTTCTATAGCAAAAATAAAGCCAAAAGGCAAGACTAGGCTTATGTTTCATCATATGCAGCTGATTACAAAAGGCAACATGTACCATGCAGTATAAGCTAGTATCTAGGAGTCATTATCCTTATTGCTTGATGAGACATGTCAAAGAAATGTGTTTTGCTTTTCAGGACATTGATTCACTCTTTACTAATTGATCTCTACTTAAAGAATCATAAGAACATGATATGCTAAAAAAAAACCAAACAAACAAGGGAACCTTTAACCATATTAGGTTCACCAAGGTTCAATTTACAGGCTTTAAGTGCCATATCACTAAGCAGATTACCGTCTGGAATTACGTCAGCCTCCAACAATCAATGTGGACCATTAGAACTAGTCACTCCCTAATTAATGGCATTCGAAAGGGCTTTTTGCATTGTGTGCACTTATTCTGATGAACACTCAATATGTGAATATAAGTGAAAGACATTCCTGTACCCTGAACACTTCATGAACCTGTTTTTGTTTAGCCGAACCCTCACCTTTATGTTTAAATGCAATTACCTGAAACCACAGTGCTCCATCATTTGGCGTAAATGTCTCATTTCTTGTGATTTGGGATCACAATGAACTAAACCAATAAGTGTGAAGAAAAGAAGGTCGCTCAATGAAAAGGAACTTGTTTTTTCAAATTGCTCATCCAGCTCAGCATTAGTAATGCTTTTGTACACTATGAATGATCCTCAGCGGAGACTGAGCACAGAGAAACCACTCGCCTCTAGGCACCAAGACCGGGAGCTTTGATTATTGATTCCCTGCTTCTCTTCTTTACACATAAGGTTCCAGTTCGACCTGAAAGAACTCACAAGCTTAAAGAAAGAAAACAGAATAAAAGAAAGGCAGTGCAAATCCTTTGAGGGAAACACTCATGGGGGAGATATAAACCTAGGGCTGAACTGGAATTTAACAGCTTGCAGTTGTATAGGATGACAAAAGAAGACAACAGACAAACTAGGCTGTTGTTTTATAGCTTCGAGGTAGAAAAGGAGAAGAAAGAATAGAAAACTAATGCATCCGCAATGGGCAACTTTCTCAATCTGTTGTTGTTAAAAACAACCTCTTTGTAATTTATTGCATCTTTTGAAGAGGCTTTAATGGTTTCTTATTCTCTTGATGCTGTTTGTGCATTTACATAATACTCAAAGCCAGAAGGAGAGGAAATGTTCTGCTCTTTATTCTTACAGCCTTGACTACAGAAATAGTCAGGATGTTGCAACATTACAGCAACACAGCACTGTCGGTTTAAGCTGGCCTCATGCAGATTAGATTTCCTCTCGTAAACAAACATCCCAGGCCTCTATAGCAGAAGTTTTTAACAGACCTGATGTCAGTAACGTGTACTATTTTCACTCATCGTGAAACTAAAGAGGAGAGAGTCAGAATGATCTTATTCCTAAACAACAATGAAAACAAGACAATGGCCAACAATATTGCTCATTAATAACATAGAATACACACTAGACTTTTTAAAAACTGGTTATAGTATTTGATGCGAAGACTGAAACAATGTAACTTCTAATTTAGACAATTTTTTGGTGCTTCAGTAGTAGCAATATGATAAAATATCCAGGTTTACATTTGCTTTAAAATAACTTTAATTTTGGTATGGGCTGTTCCCAAAATAATTGTAGAAGCTTTTTGTGTATCCTTACTGCGCTTATGCAGTCACACTTTTCAATTTCAATTCAATATATTTATATATGCCATTTCACAACACATATCATCTCAAGGCACTTTCCAGAGACAATATAGTCAGTTGGTTAAAAGTTTCCGTCATGGAAAACCGGTTCATTGCATCCAGTCATTGACTTGTAAGACCCATCTCCTGGATGAGCTTGTGTTGATGATTTTTGCTTATATTTTGCCATGGACTCTTCATCAGTACCTCATACCATGCATGCATGTCCCGAAAGTAGAGAGGAAAAACTCCCTTTCAAAAGGAAGAAACCTCCAGCAGAACCGGGCTTAGTGTGAGCAGCCCTCAGCAGAGGAGGACTGGGGTTCAAGGAGACAGAAGCAGACATACAAAAGGTTACATAGCTCCACAGGTGGACCTGTCTAGGAAAAGCACAGCCAGGCAAACGAGCTCAAAACCAATTCTCTTGTCACAGGATGAAAGAAAGTACAGTTAGTCACAGTAAAAGAAACAGGACAACAGAAAAAATAGACCAAGCTCCAACATCTACAGTATGTGTAGAATTATTAGGCAAGTTATATTTGAGAGGATTTATTTTTTATTGAACAACAACTATGTTCTCATTCAACCCAAAAGACTCATCAATATGAAAAGCTGATGGAGTAAGTAGTTATTTAAGACATATATCTGTCCATATAGGTAACTATTACTGTGTAGAATTATTAGGCAACTTAATAAAAAAACAAATATTTACCCATCTCACTTGTTTATTTTCACCAGGTAAACAAATATAACAACACAGAATTTAGAAATAAACATTTCTGACATTTAACAACAAACCCAAAACAAATCAGTGACCAATATATCCACCTTGCTTTAAGATGACACTTAAGGGCTTCCATTCATAGATTCTGTCATTTGCTTGATCTGTTTACAATCAACATTGCTGTAGCAGCGACCACAGCCTCCCAGACACTGCTCAGAGGTGGACCATTTTCCTTACCAGGAGATTCACATTCTATGAGGGACCACAGGTTTTCTATTGGGTTCATATTAGGTGAGCCAAGGGACCATGTCATTATTTGTCATGTTATTATTGCAGTAGTATTGCATATATTTTAAATGATCTAGAGAAATCATAAATTCTCATATAATAATAAAACTTTTATTTTTGGGGGGACCTGTATCTTGTGATAGTTTCTACACAACTACTAGTATTATGGTTTAAGTGGGATTTACAGCTGTGGCGAAAACAAGAGGTGCCAAGCCCAAAGCCGAACAAAGAAAACATGGCAGGACAGAATGACACATGTGTAGCTGTTGCTTTCACGTCTGATTTGTCAGAACCCACAATTTCTTCTTTGAAAGAGAAACATCCAACATATTGAAAGCATGACACCTACTACTCAAGTCATTTTCATCTATTACCATGATTGGCTAAAACCAAACGTTGGTGGGTAGATACTAGGTGTTGCTCTGTCCAATTAGCTCAGAAAGCTCTGAGCTAATTGTCCCTTCTTTCCATGAACAAATTCAAAGGGAGCAGGCCATGATTTTTATGTGTAGAACTAAACTGAGAGTGCTACATATTGTCCATCTGGCTTGCCAGGTCAGTCAATCTGTCTTGAAAACCAATAAAAAGTTTGTTGTTTAGGTTGTTTTTTATTGTGTGTTGTACTTATTTTCACTTTGGTCTCAAACTCTATTTGAGTCAGTAAGGAGACTACCGTGAGAGACTACAAGCCCCTGAATAAACCAAGTATTTATGTGTCACATTTTCTCAGATTACATAAAGTTTCTTTGACTCACTAGTTGTTAAAGTGTGAAGGAAACTTTCGCTTGGAGATTGCAAATTGATGCATGAGGATACAACATGTGTATCTAAAAATATTCAAAAAAAACAATCAGATGGCAAAAATTTGAAACACTGGAGGGGCGACCACTACTAAAGGTAATCCTAAAAGATATTTGTTTCTGTACTTGAATATAATCCAGTGTTTTAATTGTGCCACTTATTTTAACAATTACATTTCTTTTGACTTATTTGCTGTATCACTGAGCTACCAACAGGAAAGGGTGTGTTTGTAATATTGACAGTCTCCTACATTTCTGTTCTAATTCCTGGCTTTTTGCAACGAAAACACCTAAATTAGATTGACACCGGCAGAGATATTGTGTGGTTTTATCTCTAGCCTGTGGCTGCTTTCACTGGGTCTCAAGGTCATTGTCTTCATCTGACTCTTTGCTGAGGGATTAGCAGGTATTGCTTCCTCTTACGTGTGCACGCGTAAGCTTGTCACCAGTATTTTTTCCCCCTCAGTGTCACTCTGAAACACAGATACAACCACAAAGGTATCGACAGGGGCTAAATGTGAGTGGCTAGTAAGCCATGTTGCCGTGCAGAACAGCCTTCTGCGAGTGTGTGCAGAGGGGTACGTCAGCGCAAAACCCATTAGTGTGTCTGAGCCTGCATCTTCAAATCTTGTTACTCCGAACTGATGCAATACGAATGCAATACAAACTCCCTCATCCAGGCTCCCTCTAGCTCTCTCACCCACTTACTGGCTACCTGCACTTCCATTGCAGTTCCTCCACCCCCCAGCCTTCTAATTCCCAGCTGA
Organism: Jordanella pulchra; assembly: GCA_034780135.1. Classification (NCBI taxonomy): domain Eukaryota; kingdom Metazoa; phylum Chordata; class Actinopteri; order Cyprinodontiformes; family Cyprinodontidae; genus Jordanella; species Jordanella pulchra. The sequence continues at coordinate 5,558 of JAUZNJ010032469.1, read as the reverse complement.
AACCCCCACTACAACCCCTCTACCCACACTCCCTCCTTCTCTCAATCAAAATCACTGTCTCTGGGCACCTTCTTATCTGTGTTTCTGTGTTTCTCTTGTCTTGTTCCTGTGGCTAAATATTTCTTCTCTCTAATATTTTTTTATGTTGCAAGCCCAACGTGTCCCAAAAATAGATGTTTCTACTTTGATCTAAAAGTCTTTTATCTCATTTTCACAATTGCTTTCTTGTGTACTGATTAGTCTTGGTTACTGAGAATTCCAGAAAGTGGCACAATAGAGAAAAACAAATGCCTGTTTTGGATGAAAGGGAGTAGAAACCTAGATATCTCAATCTATAAAACCATATGCCTGTCACTCACATGTTATGAGAAGGTACTGGAAAATGTGTAAATCTGCATACTTAAAATGAAAAATATTTTATAGATGTAAAACTGGAACTAAACTTTAACATTCTACTCAGACCAAATCCTTGCTTTAAGCAAATAAAATTAGATCTAAACCCAAGATGGCCAATTTATAAGAACGCCTTATCAAAAGATGTTCAAGATGTTCATTAAAAAAAAGTTTGCAATCACCACAGATGTAACTATTGCTTGTTCTTTAATTCATGCTGTTGGCCAACATTTACAGGGTCTGCAATTCTGCTTAGTGAATCCCTAAACATCAATTAACAACATTATTAGGGGTGTATCACACCTACCAAATTTGCTTCACTTTATATGGAGCAGAACTGATCCAGACATTTTTTTCTTTCTAATCTGGTTAATTTAATTGCAGGTGCTGGGGCTCATACACTGATTCATGCAGAATGTGGGAAGAGATGTTCTGTTTTTATAAATATAAATGAATAAAATTAATAAATAGTTTTTAATAATCAATTGAATGATAGGTATTTTAAACTTTAAATTTATGGTAAAATATCCAGTCTTTTCAAATAAACAGGCTCAAGTCCAATTCAAGCCCAAAGTAATGGGTATAATAGTCTAAGTCAATCACAAGACTCTAAACACTTAAACAAGTTACGTTTAAGATAATAAAAGTTATGACTTGATACTGTCTCAAGTTTGAGTCATGTCACTCCAGTCCACTCATTCTTCCAACCTTCTGATTAACCACCATTATGAACAATTCTGAACATCCAAGCATGTTTACCCTGAACGGAGACAGTAAAATGGGAAGAGAAGATCCCAAAACCATTCAAACGCTACTTTTGATGTGAAAGTGCAAGCTTACAAAATTAGAAAGATGCAGCTAATGTAACTTTAATAAGATTTGTGTAAGAAGTAAACATGGTGGAAAGGCGTGATGTTTTCAGAGAGAAGTCAGACAAAGGCAATAAATTACTGTATGATTCTCTTTGGACAAAATATGGAATTACAGGGAAAGATCCATATTTCAGCATTAAAGTATAGAAAGGAAGACTTGTAGCAGGACCTGAAAAGCCGGACAGAATCCATCATAAATTCTAAAATTCTATTGAAGGGAATGTAAAACATTGACTCTGGCAGTAACCCGAAACATACCATTTAATGCATCAATAAGGATGCATAATATCTGAGAGTGTCATGATTCTGGTCACCAGCTCTAGTCTGATGATTTAATCATCTCCATCTGCTTTGCTCCTCTACTCCTCATAAACGCTCCACCTGTGTTTCTGCCTTTATAAGCCTAGCTCAGACCAGATGCTGGTGCCAGATTGTTGTCATCCTCATGGTGAGCTCATCTTGCTTTTGTTCTGCCTGCCTGTTATGACCTGGATTACTCCTGATATTTTGATTTTGTCTGAACCACTGTTGAATTTGTTTTTTTCTGTTGCTTCTGACCCTCGCCCCTAATAAAACTCTGATTCTGGATTTTGGATTGGACTCTTCTTAGCCTTCTGCCTCCCCGGCTCTGACCTCTTCTCTCCCTCCCGACTCAGTTATTGGATCACGTTTTGGACTCCCTGTAGCCTTCTGGTTACCCCATTCCGACCTTTGCTCTGGGCTTTCGTCTCTACCACCCTGAGGTCAGACATTCTGTTAAATCTGATTATCATTCTCACATTCAGTGCAAGAACACACCTCTATCTCCCTCCAGAAAGACCAGTTCCTGTGGCTGACTCCCGCTACCGTCCCTGTCCCGAAGTTCTTTTTAATAAACTGTTAAAACTGCTCTCTGGCTGGCTTGAATTCTGGGTCCACAAATTCTCACGTCGGTCACAGAGAGTTAAAACATACAATTCCTGGACCAAGTTAAACCCAAGCTTCTGGGATAAAGTGCAGTGTCATAAAACCATCAGTAAATAAAAAGAAATCTGTCAAACACCTCTTGTCTAAAAGAAAGGTATGTGGCAACTTTTTAATTTTTTTTTTTTTACCAAAGCGGTTAAGAGTTCCTATTGAAGTGCAAGGCATTCTGACCTTTTCCACCAAAGGATTTAAACATACAGTACTTCCCAAAATGAGTTCAACCCTCACATCTTTGTCAATATAATATCTGAATATCTGATGTAACAAGCCAAAACAACTCTTGTTTACGTTTGATAAACATGGCGCAGCACTGGTGGTGAGAGATTCAGAGTGAAACAACAAAGTACACTAATTCCTGCTTCCTTACACGTTGCCCTCCATTGTTTATTTTCCGGATATTTGTTGCACTGGTGACAGCATCAACGCTAACCCAGTGTGATGATGTCACCAGACACATAGCAAAGGCCAGTTGTCAGCGGGTCGATTCGTGTTTAAAAAACAAACAGGTTAATCCACTAATTTCAGTGGGAAAGAGGCTATAGATACAAGAATCCTGTCCTGTGGGCTCCTAAAACTAAAATAAGCATTTTCAATTGAATAATGTCAAACTGCACCAGGTAAGAGGTTAAAAGACAAACTTTGAACTTTACTTTGCATGTTGTTAAATCTAACGACTGGTGCCAGGATTTGTGGTGGCGAAGGACTGACGGCTACAGGACATTAGTAGAGGCATCTTCAAGAGATGCTTTTAATTATAATGATTAAAATCACAGTAATGTGGGAATAGCAAACAAGTGTTAACAGGGGAACAGGCAATGGAAAAACAAAGAAAAAGAGTTGAACAGAACAATGATTAACAGATATCAGGTGAATGCAATTTAAGGAAATGTTAGCAGGGTGAGTGATGTATCTAGGGATGCTCTCCCTACAGATGGCTGCAGGGAGACACAGACAGGAACTTTCACTTGGCAAAAGAGTTTCATGTTAAACATATTTATAAAATTAAAAAAAGATTCCATCCACCCATCCATCCATCCATCCATCCATCCATCCATCCATCTTCTCCCGCCAGGGTTGCGGTTGGGCCTATCTCCAGCAGACTATGGGGTACACCCAGGACAGGATGCCTGTCACAGGGAAACACATAGACACACAAGGATGCACAACCATGCAAACACACTTAGGGACAATTGAGAGACAGTCATGTTTTTGGACTGTGGGAGGAAGCCAGAGTACCCGGAGGGAACCCACACATACAAACTTCATGCAGAAAACCCCCAGGACAGGACCACAACCTTCTTGCTGCAAGGCAACAGTGCTAATCACTGCGCCATCGTACAGTCCCTGCTATTAAAAAATTGCAAGAGGCTTCAAAAATATAAAGTTGTGAATTTAAAAGAAATTATTTATGCCGAACAGCTGTGTTTTCACTGACTAAATGAGTACACAGCTGTAAATAGGGTAACCTATTTATTCTCTTTTCATCTTCTGAAGTGATTTTTCTGCAGCATCAAATCATCTAGTTGGAAATCTTCCATTCAGCTGAGCACAATGGTTATTATGAATATGTGAATAATGAAAATGTTAAAGCTAACACCAGGGATTTTCAAATTTGATCTTTGAGGTCTGTTGTCCTTCACCTTATGAATATGTCTCTGTTTTCACACACCTGAATCAAAAAGCTAGAGCATGTACTGAAGTTCTTCAAAGTTCGGATAAAGAATTATTTGGCTCAGGAGTGTTGAAGCACAAACTAAGCCAAAAGGTGTAGGATGCCTGACATCAGGGGCTGAATTTGAAGACGCCAGACCTACACCATTTTGGGAAAGATCTTGGCTTGATCAAAATATATCAAATCGGTAAGGTTACTTAAGGCATGGCAGTATTGCATCCGTAGATCCCATAGCAAGTGCTATCTAAATGATGCTGGCAGTTAGAAAGCAGCAAGGATCAGAAAGCTGCATGCAATTAATATACAGACCTCCTGAAATGCCTAGCCATCGCTAGGAGCCATACAATCTCCCACATTTCTTTGCATGACAGAGTGTACAGGCTTATCCCGCCTAACCGAGTGGGGAAAAAAATTAATTTTAATATATGTACTATGTGTAACACATCCTCATGTACACGTATCCTTGTATGTGTGGTTATTACAACCAAAAGATTCACCCATTCTCTAAATTTGTGTAAGTTTTGTTTTTTGTAGTTTCTTTTTCAGAAGGCTGTAGTCCCAATTTAACTTTTGTTGTTCATGTGTGTTTCTGGAAGTGTTAGAAGCTAGGAACACGAAGTAGCAACAACAGTTTGAGGTATTCAGATTGAGCCCTTGACTTGAGAGATTTCCAAGAGACAGTGGACACCTTCCACAAGAAGGCTAGGCTTAAAAAGATCTTTATTAAAGAAGCTGGATGTGTGCTGTTGAAAGTGCTGTATCAAAGTGCATTCACAAAATGCATTAAAAAGGCAAATAAATATATTGGGCAAAATTACACTTTCAAAAGGGTAAGTCAAAACCTTGTACAATATATTGTCAAGATAAATCTATCCAAAAAATCTAGGTGAATTTCACAAAAAGTAGACTGAAGCTTGATTCAGCACATTAACAGAAGAATCCTACACTTGTACTACAAAAGTAACAATCCTGATTTTAAAAGACTCCAGATCAAGACACAATAGGTGTATCTTAGAGATTCAAGATTGTTTACTCAGATGAAACTAAAGTTTGCATATTGTTTGGAAGAAAAGGTCCCAGATTCTTCAAGAAGTGTGGAGAGACACACAATTCACATTAATTCAAGTTGAGTGTGAAGCCTTCGAAGTCAGTGACGATTTAGGGAGTCATGTCTTCTGGCAGTTTCAAACTTTTGTGTTTTTAAAGTCCAGAGGTAAGGCAGCCATCTACCAGAACATTTAAGAGCACTTTATGCTTCATTTTGATGACAAGTGTAACATAGATGTTGATTTTATTTTTCAGCAGGACTTGGGGCCTACCCACGCTGACAAAGGTAGTGTTTTTTGACCATAGTGATAATCTGACTGATGGTGAGCAAACTGACCTAAAGAGGGGGTGGATGAGATATACCAGAGCCAACAATAAAGAGGTGGCTTGAAAGCCACAGAAACCAAGAGCTTTGGTTTTAGCTCATCAGAACCAAGCCTCCATGGAGCCTTTGGCAAAATTAGATTTAATAAATCAAATTGTACATAAACAACATGATTAAGACAAATGACATTAAAATGTCAAACTTATCTTTGTTCTATAAAGATACACCAAGACAAACCATTTTTTATCTATATGTAAAGATTTTACACAGTTTAAGATTTTTG
>JAUZNJ010032468.1:0-13659 GCA_034780135.1 Jordanella pulchra | reverse complement strand
GAATATAAGAAACGTTTGGAGGCTGTCATTGCTGCCAAAGGCTGTGCAACCAAATATTAAGGAGGGGTGTCAATATTGGTGCACATTCTGGTTTTCTGTTTTGTCCTTTGCAATTAAAATATTTATGTTGAAGTGGTAATTGTCTTTGTTAAATGACTGTGGACCTCAAATTGAAAGATACTGCTGATTTAAGTTTTGAACATTTCCAATTATTTCTGAAGATATTCACTCAGCTATGCAAAACATAAAGGGGTGCCAATAATGGTGAGCAGGACTGTTTGTGCTTTTCTGTTGCTTCACATCAGAAAATCTGAAGTTTTTTCCAGATTTAGCCCAAGATTCTGGACTGCCTTTTTTACCCTGTCTAGTGTTCTTAAAGATGACTGAGCAAAAGGTTAAGGGATACAAACAACGAGCGAGAGCAAGCAGCTACAATTTGAGGGATTTGGAAACAGATATTTTCCATCTCCTTTCTTCCTTGTTTCCTTCCTTCCTTGTTTCCTTCCTTCCTTCTTGCCTTCTTCCCTCATGTTATGCATTTTTCGTTCTTATTTTGGCTACTGTTATCTTCCTTCCCAAACTCTCCTCCTATTTCTTCAGGATGTTTTTATCTCCACAATAAATGAGTAAATACAATACAAACCATAAACACCAGATAATTTATATATGTCTATAGTGTAACCAGGCCCTAAATACAGAAAAAAGGTCACAGAGGTTAAGTGAATTTTGGATCGATGTGTCATGTTGCTCAAAGCCACAGACAGATTTTGTCTCTTTGAAAAAAAAAGCTCTGAATTGATCTCTAGGCTCAATCTGAGCGAGGAGTCCTCAGTTAAGAACATCAACTTGTAGCCAGATACAGTGTGGTGTCTGCGATAAGCTTCAAACACAGAGGGAGGGCCTAATCCAAACTAACTCCTCAGATGCTGAGCTGCACAGCACCAAGAAGATGATTAAGCAAGATTCCTGAAAGATAAATGTTTTCCCTGAAGATTAGCTTCGGATAGCTTTAGCTTTGAACCGACTTTGAGAGCTCTTGAAATATATCATCTTTGGAAGAGATCAAGCACCCTCATGTGAAATAATTTGTCACAATTAAAACATTGCTGATGAAGTGCTGTACAAAAATGTTTGATATTTTCTTTTACTTCAGAAGTCTGTGTCAAACTACAGAAAAGAGAGAAACAAAATTCTTGCCTAATACTTTTTTCCTGTGTTGGTTATGAGATACTTCCACATACAGTGATTGATAACATAAGCCCATCACACTTAATTTCCTCCCAGATCCAGTTTGTACCCCGCTGTCTCTGCTGCTGAATCAACATCATGGTGGCTTGAGATAACACAGAGCAGTGGCAAGATTATGTCCTCAAGTGTAATTTTGGTCTGGCTGCAGGAGTGACCGGAACCAGCTGCGAAGCCAGACAGGACCATGTCTGTGTGTGTTTTTCATCTCTTTCACATTACTAAAACTATACTACATTGCTATTGCCTTTCAGAAGAAACAAAAATGGACAAGCTGCAGTCACTCTAATGCGCTTTCAGGAAAACATCCTCCTATATCCTTTCTAAGCCTGTGTTTGAGCACAATCATGTCGCTGTTGATTAAATTTATATCTTTATATTCTTTGTTCATTTTTCTATTATTCTATTCTATAATAGAATATTATTAAGTACTTCCTAATTTAAGTTTGAGCTTTTAGTCCTCAGCATGGCTCCTGCTGCGTTTGGTGTTGAATTAGCATCTCTACTGAAAATTGGAAAAAATAAAACAAACAGAAAATAGCAAGAAAGGATTTTGTTTTTTTCTGTTGTGGTGTAAAATACAGTTATATATGGTTTATCTAAAGGAGATGCAAACTTCCACAGAATTGATAGTAGCCTACTATGATTTTAACATATGACTTATTTGTTTACTGGCAATGGGAAAACTGCTGATAAATTTGGCAGCTGAAAACAAATCATTATTTAACATCACAGATCTTCATTCCCTGTTTTGTTTAAATTCATCCAACATGAATTTAAACAAATTTGTTAACATACATTTCCCTTAAATTTCAGCAACACAACACAGGATGCACCGCACACTAAAAGATGACTTCAAAATCTTGAAACATTGTTCTATTTTAAATAAATATCAAATATCACAACAGTGTACTGCCAAATTTTAATTTAATTAATAAAATATTTATGTTAGAAGAAACTGAATTTAAACCAACTATTCAGTGCAATATTGTGCCAATAATAAATGGCCAAAGTTATAGCTCAAAATTTCTTGGGTGTTGTTCCAGTAAAGTTCCACAAGCTGATTCGGTGCAACCTGATCTCTCAGAGAAACACCTTTGCGTAGGGATCCACTTTTTTGAAATTAAGTTACCTAAGTGGGGTTAAGTTAATGCATTGTATTACAATGTATCACTATTCTGAGTATCATGTTAAATTTTAAATTAGAAATTCACAATTGCAGTCCAGAGTTCTAACAGTTCATAAAATAATCTGTTTGTTATTTTTCACTATACCCCCTTTCAATAAAATATATAAAATGCTGCTACAAATTGTAATTAAGCATGGTAGGGTGTTTTCAATGGGGATGTAGCCAAGGGCTTTCTGCCAGAAAAAGTCTTTATTAGCAGACTCTGTTACAAAATTGAAAGAGAATAAGATAAAACAAACTTAAAAACAATCAGACTTAATGAAAACAAAAATCTCAGAGATTGAAACATGAGTAAAGCCTACGACACTGGCCTTTATATCTAGTGCTCATTATATTAGCTTTGATTAAAAGAGTAAGCGATCAGCAATTCACTTTTAAGAGCTACTAGCCCTGGATATTTTGCAAAACCTAATTACAGATCTTAGATTGAATCTAATATTGTACCAACACATTATAAACATTTGTGTGCATGTGTGTGTGTAATAACATAAACACAGGACAGTAGTGGCTTATGACTTAAGGGGTCCTGTAACTTTAGATCCACAGAGAAATATTTGACAAATGGTTACTCAACACATTTTAACTTCTAAATGAAGTTTCTGAAATTAAATCAACCCATTACACTATTATTTCTTCCTGGCACTGTCTTGATGAATATCTTATTCTGCATTGCCTCAGTCTTTATGTAAAAATGTCTTTGTATTCACAAATGCGGCAACAAAGTGACACATAATAATTAGGGGTAATAAATGAATAGATTTTAGGTTGTACAATTTTGATTAAAAAGTATTGAATATGTTAACTTAACTTAAAAAAATTAAGTACATCTTAATAAAAGCAACAGCTGAAATGTGTTGGATTTAGTAATATCAAGCCAAATGATAAGTTGTATTACCAAAAGATATTTAGTAAATCCAAGACAATTTTACAAAGAAAACTTATTTTTATTTACAGTACTAAGTATCTGAGCAAAAATGATTTAGTATTAAATAACTATCTGGGGAAATTGATTAATGTTTACTGATAATCTAGTTGAAATTAACTTATATTTATTAATTAAATCTGTGAAATTGATTTAGATTTACTAAACATCAGCATAAAAATTATTTGGATTAAGTAAATAATATAAATGATATCAACTCATATTGTAGCACATTATTTCTTAATTCAACAATTTAACACTGTTGTTCTTATTTATCTGTGGCTAAAATAATTGATAAATTTAAAGTTTTTATTTGTATCATAGGAATTTAAATCTATTCAAAAATATTGAATGTCACTTTTTTACCATAATTTTTCTGTGTCTAATTTACCCAATATCCTGACCAAACTTGAGTGGCATCAAAAAACAACAAATTACAATGCATAAAAGAGCAGCAGCATTTATTTGTGCAACCTTATAAAACGTATTTATCCAGCACCCAACAAGTGCAAAATTCCAAAATACAATAAAAAACAGAGAAGGGGCAATATATATATCGGTATCAAGTCAAAAACATAGTGCCACTCTGCTCAAAGTATAGTTAACATGATTTTTTAGAACCATCACATCAACAACAATCAACTTGGACTCAGTTAAGCTTGCTTCAACAATTTATCAATCACATAAGAGGTCACTTTATGTTTAAGAGGCATGCAGAGCACAAAACAAGTATGCACATAAAACTTACCTGGGGAACACACATGACAAGATGTGAGAGATGGGTGAGACCTTTGAGGCATAAAAACTTCGATTTTCTTTTTTTTTTTTGTAAGTTTATGCTACATCTTGTCACTGTGTTGGGGCCCTGGGCTCCATGACACTTACTTTGCTTTTTGAAAAATAAGTTGAAAGACAGAACTGAATAAAAACATAAAGTGCAATTGAAACACAACAAAGTTTTGCAGTCTGCAGATCATCACCCTTCAGTGGTAAAGCCTGCATGGACTCCCCAAAAAGGCAATAGTGGATGTTCTATGCTGTATAAAAGGGACAAGGGTTCATGTGTGAAAACCTGAACAGATCCAAAGCCATATTACAGGCCACACTACCACATATGAGAACAAGGGGTCAGTCCTTAGAAAGGGTGGTTAACTGTAATGTACTGCAAGAAAAAATACACATGCAGAAATCCACTGAACTGAAAATTATCCTAATTTTAACTAACTTCACAGAGCATTTCACAAAGTTTTGCATGTTGGTTTTGACAGTGACTTGTCTATTCCCTTTTTTTTTTTAGCAAGGGTCGGTTTTCTTAAGCCAGTAGTTTATTCCTGAGGCTGTTCACTTTTGGGGAGAGCTTTGAACTATCCAGCCCAAGGAGAAGCTTCTGAAACACTTGTGTATCTGTGTATCTGAGCACCTTTGGATAGGTAAGATTCACAGCATATGCCAACCTAACAAGCAGGGAGCAAGCCCTTGGAAAGTTACCCAGATCAGTTAGAATTTTCAAGCCGTCCACCACGATACCAATGTCTGGATCCTCTGACATGTTAGCTTTGATGTTGTAGATATTCAGGCTTTGAAAACTAAGGTCTTGTGACACACTGTCTTCATCAGCAACCTGTAATAGCAAGAACATTGTGCATATCAGACAGTACAGCCAAAGGAGAAGGTTCCATTTCCCAAATTGCTTACAACTGTTTGGACAAGAAAATCTGGAGTTTGTCAGCCGTTGCTTGTAATGCACTCTATTTATGTCAGTGTTTTAGACAAATCTGAGATAACACTTAAAAAAAATGCACATAATTTAAAAATAAAAAAAACAAATATAAATCAATTATAATAATATATTATAATAATATAATCAATTATACAATGATGAGCTCAACAGTTACAAATACTTCTAAACGAAGTTTCTGAAATTAAATCAATCCATTACACTATTATTTCTTCCTGGTACTGTCTTGATGAATATCTTATTCTGCATTGCCTCAGTCTTTATGTAAAAATGTCTTTGTATTCACAAAGCAGCGTCTTGGCCATCATTTCTTAGCTCGTTTTTAGGGACAAAAAGACTTACAAAAATCAAGTTATGGTTAGATAAAGCATTCTTAGGAAAAAAAATTACATAAACTACTGACAAGTTTTAAATTATGCCAGTTGGTGAAATCAAATTGAGATATCATTCTGCACTAGCACTAAAAAATTCCTTAATGGAAAATAACAATTTAAACACACTTAACAGAGGACAATGATATAGCTTGCCAAGAACTACTGGGAGAAATACAAAATTATGACTATTTTGTGATTTGACTTTCCAACGAATACCAAGTAGAAAAGATGAGAGAAATAACCTACTTTATATTTTTACATCTACTTCAACTTACATCATACTCTTTTTTAAGAGTTGATCTGTAGATTCTCCAAGGTACAGCATCAAACATCGAATGATAACATCTCCGGTCATGTTGATGTCAGGATTGCTTGGAGTCTGAAACAAAAAAAATAAACACCTGGTGGTTTATATTGCTGTTAATAAACTGGTCCCCTGTGCCGTCTTGGGGACCAGTGTAATAACACATTACTGAAACAAATTCTCATCCGATTATTTCATTTTCCATTTATAAAGAGAATTATAGGCCAGTAAATTTGAGTAATGATATTCCAGAACTTTAAATACAAAATTTTGCGAATAAAATATTAGCAACCATAATGCTCAATGAAGGATACCTTGAGTAGGATAGCCTGCAATTTCAAACCCATGCTTCCGCCCTTGGAGTGGAAGAGGTTCAGAAGTCGAGGATTATGTTCATCCAGTTTGGACATGAACTTTGATTCAAGATGCACCATTGTGATTCTGTGAAACTCATCCTGGATCTGAAAGACAAATCATGAAACTAGTTTTAAAGCCTCAAATATTACAAACATACATACTGTTCTTACTACATTTTTCAAAAGCAAGAAGATGGATCAAATTTAATCTATAAAATAGATGACAGTAACGTAACACATTTTGTATCAAATACCTAAATGCAGAATCACAAATGCAATCCCTCACATTGACTAGGAATATTTCTGATTAGCATACACTTATAACTCACGTGAGATGTCTCAAATAAAGCGGGCCATCTGGCTTTGATGCCCTCTATACTGGGTGATTGGTTGATGATTTCGTTTCTCCTGTGTGCAAATGTTTTGGCCATTTCTTTTATCAATGCATTGTTGTCCTTTTTCTTTACTTCAGTAAGCAACTGAATCCTCTCTTGTTCTTGACTTTCTTCATCCTCTCCAGCCGAGTAAGGAGGAAGGAAGTTTACCTCTGCTTTTCGAGGCTTTTTTACATTCTTTCCAGACTTCTTGTCCGCAGGGGTCTTGCGTTTTAGTGCATTGCATAACACATCAGGAACACCGTAGCCTCTGAGTTTGGTGCGATAATTTGACATCTTGTATTTAAGGCTTTGCTGCCAGCCATAGTAACCTGCAAAGGAACCGTGTTCGTTGACACAAGTATCTTTATTGACAAGTGCCTCAGCAACATCACTTATCTGTGATCCTGATGGATAGGCTGTATAAGTATATACAGTTTCAGCAAGTTTCTCAAGTATGTCTGCCTTGATCTTAGAGGTAGTGAGAAGTGTTCCATTCTTCTTGTAGTCCTCATTTCCTCGTTCAAGGTACATCTCAGTTTCATATGCAAAGTGTGGAATGGGGAACTGCTTTGGCCATGGCTGACAGCGTTCTGTGGTACCGTGCCCAGACAGGATAATGGTGTCCTGTGAAGAAAATGTTCCAGCAGATGACTCTGCATTTGATGCAGTTGACTCTTTAAACGATGCAGAGTCACAGTCAGTGGACTGTTAAACAAAGGAGCTGTCCAAACTTTCCTGAGCTGTATACAAGTTCAGAACAATAGGAGAAGTATGAACAACCTTTATGGTGCCTTTGTGTTTGATAAGATCACTGTCGTGAAGAAGAGTAAAATAATCTTCAAATTCCAAGTCAAAATACTGAAGAATGAACTCAGTAGAAATCCCAAACATCTCCTTCACAATATTATGCAGCTCCTCCACAGTGGGTGGGATTCCTGATGGAAGGACCAACTTCTCAATTCGGTCGTCAATTATTACTCTGAGTTTTGCCTCCATCTCTGCCATCCTGACATAGACAAAAGAAAAAAGAAAAGAAGAAAAATGTATTCTTATACTGTACATAAAAAAACCTGTATAAAAGAAGTTATAGATAAAATCTGTACTTATTTAAGTGGAACATCACACTTATTATCATAACATTAAATGTGTGTGCCATAATTCTGATTATTAAATTGCTAAAATGTCAACAAGAAAAAAAATACTATTTCCAGAACAATGGGTTTAAAAATAGGTGTTATGAGATGTTATGAGATGTAAAGGTTAACATAATTTATCAAAATTAGTAGAAAAAAGTAAACAACAAAGTAGAACAACTAGCACTGCAAATTAAACACTTAAAAGCAGAGATGATTTCAGCTGTATACTGACATGAGCTGTATGATACCTGGACAAATGTGTGTGAAGGGAACCCTGTGTTTTAAATGTGCAAGGGCAACTGTCATATAGACATGGCTGGGTTTGCCCACGACCAAATGTAACTAATGGAGAGCCTCAGTGAGAGCCGGTGGACATGGGCTTAGCAAAACACCAGCCATTGTGCTCAAAACACAATAACAGACGTTCGATGAAAATAACGCTAAATTAAAAGAAGAAAGAAGAAACAGCGCACTTTGTCTCAAAATGTAACTATGCAAAACGTCTGATTTTTCTTCCGAAATGTGTAACATTATAAAAACTGATTAGAAATCTGCTTTTAACATGCTACTTGAGTAAAAATGTTACTGGAGTACATTTTAATTGTGAAAACTAAATGCAGTAATTTTAAGTTTAAGTTGATTAGCCTTCTCACCGTTGAAAACAACATCCGTTCCTCCATTATGGTGCCCAAACATGCTAACTACCTTGTTAAGGTGGGGGAGGGGGAGCTTGGGCTGAGGCCAAAAAACTAAATAAAATAAAAGAGTAGCTTGTATTCTATGGCCACTATATAACGGTATTACGTTAGTCACATTAAATTGTGACATTGAGACTACTTTTTCAATCATTGCAATACATTTAATCAAATCAAAGAGGACGTAGACTGACTTCGAATCCTTCACACTATAACTTAATTGACTTGCTGTACAGTAAAATTGCCATTTTTGGTAATTTGCAGTAACTTAAGACAATGTTTAACTGCTACAGACACTTGAATTGCTTAACTAAGAACAATTAAAACATGTCTTACCTTTAAGCAAACGGTAGTCCATGAAATGCCAAGCAGACTCGATGTTTATGTGATGAAAATGAATTGGCCGGGAAAAATCAAGGCCTCCCAATGAGTAAAATTTATCAATTTTCTGCACTTTTGACTTTACCAATGAAAATAAATAAATTCTACTTGTTGTTTTTCTTCTGATTTTATTTAAATGCAATTAAAAAATATTTAAATTTGGTTAATTCAGCTCAGTGAGATTCCAAACTGTACACAGTCTTTTTTTATTATGTATAGAATCAGAATCAGAATAGGGTTTATTGCCATTGTTAGTGAAGGAGTTCACAAACTAGGAATTTTTTATGGTACAGTCGTGCAACATAAAAGATAATGAATATATAATGAAACATATAACATATGATATAGGATAAATAAAATAGTTATAGTTAGTTAGTATAGTTTGCTCTTATTTATTTAGTAAATATTAATTAACCCTGATCACATTTTTTTCAGTGTTCATAGCTTTAGAAAAAGAAAATCTTTTGCAGGTAGGTGACAGTGTCTGTGAGCTTACAGTCTGATAATGTGTTAGCGTTTTATTTTTTATATGTTGTACTGTATGTCAGTATGTGATGCCTGTATATGGTTCCATCTATGTCATCTGCAAATGCCAAAGTCTAATACTTAATAAGCATCTATTATGGAATTATCTTTGGCGCTTTTGTGTCTTCGCACAGAAAAACCTAACTACCAATTAAGTAGTTGTGTGCCTACATGGCCCATTTTCTTGCCCGTTTGTAATTATCAGTTTTCTCAGCATTTTTCTCTGCTCAAGCTGGCCCTTCTCATTTGAGTAGCCTTCTCCAGAGTATTACAATACACAAACTCTGTCAATCTCTCGCTGAAATTAGCTGTTATCCAAAGCGCATGCATATTTCATCATGCCCCCAGAGCAAGAAAGCAAAATTCACCCACACAAATAGAACAAATATTATGGGTATTCCATGGTATAAACCTATTCTTAGGTCTGTCACAGAAATCTAATCATGCCTCATAAATTTACTTTTAGCTCATACTTTTGCATGTGAAAATAGATGTAAGATACAAATGTTACATTGCAGGTTTCCAGAATTAATGACCTTGTCAGAGGATCTCTGTAAAAATGTAAATGTATTTATGTTTTTTATTTTTGGGTATGCTTCCGGCCATACTATGCAAATATTCAGGTTTTAAACAATTATTTCATTTATAAAAGGTTAAACAGCTATCCCTACTCACCTTCCAATTTGTGAAATGGGATTTATCTCTTTACTTAGTTTTTTTCAAACAAGGACTAGCTATGTGTTCCAATATTTTGTGGGTTTAATCAGCATCCAATGAAATCTTGTTCTCTTCAAGAATGGAATCATTGTAAATTATCGAATGCCTCTTGATCCCATAAATACAACTTCTGCTCATTTTAATGACTGGTGCCGAGTAGTTATCTTGAGTTTTATTAAGGGCGTGTAAGGTTTTATTACATATTTACTTTTATTTCAAAAGCAACAAATATAAATCTTGTTAATACAGAAATCGGAAAGGTAAATTCTTTTGACATTTTACCCTTCAGTACATTTGTTTGTTTGAGCTTACACCCCAGGGTTCCTTAAGACAGCTGTTGGTGTTGTAGGGACTCATAATCTTTGACCTGTCTCACACAGTTGTACATTATACATCTCATATGGAAGTATATCAAATCCTCCTGTCTAAAACCAGTGGTCCATACTACTCCAATTAGGTGTGTTAGATGGATTTTGTTTGTTCACCTTCAAAAAAGGCACCAAGGTCAGACATCTGCCTCTGCCATTCCAGGATAACTGTCAAGTCTGTATTCCAAAAGGCCTAAGTATGAGCAGTTTGTTGAATTCAAAATGCAAAGTAGCAGTTTGCTCCACAAAAAATAATTTAAAAAAATCTAAGAAATAGCAAGAGCTAAGATCTTTTGAAAAACGAAAATATAATTTCCTGATCTTCTTTCTCTTAAGTTTATAGGATGAAGTCTTACAGGCATGTTCCATGTAGTGTTTTAACTTTAAACAAAATAAAAAAAACAAAATTGCATTTAACAGTCCTCAAATTTAAAAGCTAAAGGCCATATATTTACATAAATGTGAATGGAACAGCATTTAGTTTTCAGTCACACAGGTGGCTGTTTTTGTCTTTTACTTATTGTTGTGTTGCATTTACTGCTGCCTATCAAGATCAGAAATTTTAATTAGTCAGTTTATGTATAGCACCGCATTGGTACATTTCATGTGGGGAACAGGAGGTTGTCTTGAAGGCTGCCAGAAAGAGTTAGGAGACATGTGGTAGAGGGATGAAGGTCCATTGATTAGGAAGATGCTCTTACTGATTTGACCCATCACTCAGTGTCACAATTATCAATGTCATCAGCTCATCTGCAACAAATTCTTCTTGCATCCCAGGATGGACCAACACATTCAGTGGATAGGAGTGTGTGAATGTAAATACGTTCTTCCAATGCTATTTCATGGCCTCCCAATTAATCTATCTGATTGGATATATGCAAATTGATCCCAAATTAAACACAGTCTGCAACAGAACCCCTTCTGGAATGGATCTGAACATTCACCTAATTATCAACTAGCAGCACCACATTTCCTTAGATTTAACCTTCAGCTGCCCAACGTACAAGTAAACATGATTCTTTTTCTTTTATTTTCTGAAGAATATCCTGTCAAAACAGGGCTTATGGTTATGATGGCTATCGTTACTGTCTTGATGTCTGGATAAGAAATGATATTATTTTATTAATATTTGTCTGTTCTAAACACACACTATTTCACTTACTGCTGCAAGTGAAACTTTTTCTATCCTTTTCATGGTCTCTACCTCCCTCATTTTTTTGAAATGTTATGCTGGATTTATATCTTTGCAATCTTTTCTCAGTCGTCACACCATGATGTACTATTAATGACTGCTGGCCCACTGTGAGCACCATAACCATACTTTCTTCTCCTTATTTTTGCCTTTCAAACACCGTTTTATCCATCTTCATCCCTTGTAGTATTTAATCAATCAGTTTTTCAAAACAAATGCATATACTCTACTCATCAGCAATCTTTTATGTTCTTTGCTTTTCTATATGGTTAATCAGATATGGGGTTTCTTATTTCTACCCACCATGAAATATCATCTAACTTTTAAGAGTTTCAAGGTTGTAAGAAATGATACAATGAGCCTCACGTATGAAACATTGCCTCGTGCCACAGGTACGACTTTGGATCACTTTTCTTTACGTATCTGTCTGATGCTGTTACCTCGACAGATGATGGAGGAAGAGGTCACACTCTCCACAACAGATTTATAGAATACACGCAGAATCTTGTTGCAAATGCAGAAGGACCTAATCTTACTTAAGAAGTACAATCTGCTCTTCCCTTTCTTGTTGATGGCTTCACAGTTGCATCCTCAGTCAAGTTTATTGTCGAAGTGAATACCAAGGTATTGTTGTTCCTTAAAACCATGGTGGCAAATTTCGGACACTGAGGATGAATGTTCATGTTTCATCTCACTGGTTGCAGCCCAGTGCTGCTTTGGAATTTGCTTTGCAAACCCCCCCAGCTCAGTTTACTTCACAGGACATCTCCCACAGGGAAATGCTCTGCTCCACCCCCAACCTGCCACCACCGCCACCATACACACGCACACACACACACACACACACACCCCTCCCACCATTGTGTGAAGGCACAAAAAGTCAAGAAAAAGACAAATATGCCTCTTTGGTGAAATCTTCCATCAGGGATCACATTGAAGAGACCAACATGAGAACCAGGCCGGAGACCTAAAAGACCTGAACCTGGGTCATGGTGGTTTACATTTCAGAACTGAACTACTGCAACACAGTCGGTTTGCAAAATCTCTTTTGAGTTCCAGGAATCCTTGTAGTTGAACAAACTAAAGGAAGAGTGATGTGAGGCATGTGGAGTTAGGGACAGATATTCTAACTAAAATAAAAGGTTTTTGATGGTTTAATGGAATTTAATGTGTTAACTGATGAGTAAAGACAAAGCTAACAAGATGGACTGCATGATGAAAAATGCTACAGTGACATTTTTTTAGCTGTTATAAAGTTAAAACAAGCTTTATTTCACTAAGGGTTTAAACACTAATATAACATTGATGTTTTATGTGTTCTGCCATTTCCTCTCTACATTTTGATTACCGAATTATGACCAAAAGTCATTTAATTGAATCCTTATTTCTGCTAATTGTTAACTTATTATTAATTATTATTATTATTATTTATTAAAAAAAGATTAAGAATCAATTAACTTAAGGTTATTGATTGATTAAGCTAACCATTTAATAAAACATTTGGACAAATAATGATTTATTCACTTCATGGATTTGCATTGTTGATTGGTCGTAAAACCAATTGCTCTAACTTAGCCAAAAGCTAATTTGAACACATTCCAAATTCCTGAAGATAAACATTGGTTCTCAAAGATAAAATCCATGCTAAGGTTATATAATTTCATTGATTATGGTTTTCAACCATGTTTTCCCTCTTCTTTGTACATAATAGCTTAGTTTTAGTTGAGTTTCACTAGTTTGTAGTCAAAAGTGTTAAACTGAAATATGTTTGACTTGGAGCTGAATGATTCTCTCTTATATTTTGAATGGAAGTTGTGGTGAATTGATTCTATATATGTGCAGAATTATCTGTTTAATCATAATTTGAGCTCGATTCCCACTTTCAGTTATTGTTAAAACACACAGCCAGTAGGGTTTGTGTTAATAAACAATATATGACAGTCCAAGTAATATTTCAGTAAAGTATCTACCACCCCTACCAGGGGGCATAATACATATATTAGAGTATCACAACATTATAATAGCGTCCCCTGGGTGGGCAGGAAGTAATCATAATAAATATATTAAAACTCCCAACTGTCATGGTGGGTTTAAGGTGACGAACCCACATGCAGAACACCACTCGGAAGGCAGGGAAAAA
>JAUZNJ010032467.1:0-13660 GCA_034780135.1 Jordanella pulchra | reverse complement strand
TGAAGGCTGCCCAGGCTCTCCACCAAGATCCTCGCTGGAGGAGATGTGTTACTCGCACTGCACACACAGGAACCCTGACATACTGAACGCACAGTGCAAGGAACATAAAACCTTAAATTGAGTGTATTTACTCATGTTAGCCATGGTGCAGTGCTGGTAACGTTACTTAGGGGCATATGGCTCAACAAAATGATTCCCCAAGAACAAAGATTGAACAGAAGCCACAAAAGCCACTGGACCAAGTGCCTGATTTTTATAAGCCAAACAGGAGAGCTCCTGTGAATTTCAGAATAAAATGAACCCAAAAACGTATGCTAACTTGATGAGTGCAAACAAAACAGCCAACAAACAAAAGGAGAGAGAGGCACTATTGGAACAAAAAAAGTGCATGTATACACACATAACAATTTAACACTGGAACCCCTGGAAAAAGAATGAACCCATGTGGACTTTTGTTTTTGGAGTCTGTACCTAAAGTTGGCTGGCTGAAGACTCAGCATGAATGGCAAGCCTGTACAACAAGCCTATACTGGATCAGAACCACAGATGCTTCATAGTCAGTGTGAGTGAGACATTATTTTAGAAGGCAATTTCAAATAAGGAGCCCTCAATATACTGATCTAGTTGTCTAAAAGCCTGGGAAGACCAATGGGGCTCAGCGTCTGTTGTCCTAATGGGTTTTCACTTTTTAAATTATCAGCAGACTGTGGAGTACTTTACAGTATTGAAATTCAACAAGTGGGCTTTGTAAACATAATATTGGCATATGATGCTTCATGGAAAACATCTTAAAGTATTGATGTTTAAAAATTATCTATTCAAAAAATATTTATAAACATGATTTTTTTTGGTTACTTTCTCATATATCATCCACAGGCCAAAGGGGAAAAAAGGCAAGACTAAAGTTGTCTTTCACATAAGGAACATAATTGCTTATTCTTTGGAAGTGGACACATTGTTATTTCCTGGTGAGACTGGGTTCCCTAATTCATTTCAGTTAAATTAAAAAATAACTCATGTTTTGTTTTCTCTTAGCAAGTTGTTGTAGGTGCTGACAGCTGTAGACAGGAAGGATCTTCTGCACCAATCTGTCTTGCACCAGACCTGTAGAAGCCTCATACTGAAGACACTCTGTTGTTGTTTAAAAATCTTCTGAAGAGGGTGCTCGCTGTAGTCCATAATCTATGTCAGTTTATAAATAATTCTCCTTTGTGTAATAATCTCCAGAGATGTCCTAGAAGAGAGCCAGCCATCTTTATTAGCTTGTTGAGCTTTTTTAAGTAATGTGCTCTGATGCTGTTACCACAGCAGATGATGGAGGAAGGGTTCACATTCTCCTCAACTTATAGAAAATATTTGCAAACACCGAAGGACCTAAGCTTCCTTGGGAAGTACACTATGCTCTGTCCCTTCTTGTAGACGGCTTCACAGTTGCATCTCCAGTCTAGTCTGTTGTCCAGGTGAACACCAAGGTATATATAACCTCCACCGACTCCACATCTTCTCCCATGATGTTAATGGGATTTAAATTGTTCCTGTTTCTTCTGAAATCCACAATCATCTCCCTTGTTTTGTTGACATTCAGGATCAAATGATTGCTTCCACACCATGCCACAAAGCAGTTCACCAGTTTTCTGTACTCAGCATCTTGTCAATCTTTGATGCACCCAATGATTGCAGAATCATCTGAGTATATTTGCAGGTAACCGGACTCTGGTACTGGAAGTCAGAGGTGTAGAGGGTAATGATGAATGGTGAGAGTACTGTCCCCTGTGGCGCTCCTGTGCTGCTGACTACTTCATCAGACAATTGACCCTTCAGTCTAACAAACTGTGGTCTGTTTGTCAGATAGTCTTTGATCCAGACAATGGTTAATGCCTTCACCTAAGTCTTCTGGAATTTCTCACCAACTACGTCAGGCTAAATCATGTTTAAAGGATGCTCAGTAATATTAGCATGTTACTGGTGGTTATGAAAAAATGCTCTAAATGAGTTCTTGGAATCTTGGAATCGAGCATTTAACTCGATTCAGACTGACTTACTTTGTGAGAAACTCCAGAAGACTCAGGTGGAGGCATCAACCACTGCTTGGATCAAAGAGAACCTGACAAACAGACCACAGTTTTTTAGAGTTAAGTGTCAACTGTCTGATCAAGTAGTCAGCAGCACAGGAGCACCATAGGGGACAATACTTTCACTTAAAAATGTAAACTTGCACAGTGCTCTTTTTACAAGCATTTTCATATGTTGGAATGGTCAAGTCAAAGTACTACTTAAACAATTATGCTGACAGATGCTCTCAATCCATTTAGACATAAAAAATATTTAGAGAGAAAAACAGGTAAAAAATGCCCATTGGTAGACTGCATCTGTACATGTAACAAAACATTTTACAAAGTGTCAAGTCATTAAGAGTCAACTAAAGCTCAGACTGTACTGTAAGTTTGAGTTTTTTAACAATTAGAAAAAAAAAATTTCCCATTATTTCACAGTCATGTACAAGTTTCATTCTCAAACATCAGTGGATCCATTCAAGTTGAATGGGAACAGTTTTGCAAGCCAAACTGTATCTGTATCATACATAATAGTCAAAATCATGCTTATTCTGGGTAATATCTGCATTAAACCAGTTCCAGCAAATCAACTAATTAGCGAAGATATTGGTAAAAAACAATATTTTTTTTTTCTTAACATAAGTTATCCTCCCATGCATTAATTTAATTATGGATTTCTGACTGTAGTATATCGGGAAGAGGTATTCATATATTGCTTTAATGCTGTACCCCCTCCAAATTTGTATTTAGAACAGAGAACACCCCAGGCGTGACATGAGTGAGTCAGTGAATAGGTCCTATTTTGGTATTTGCAGCAAATCACAGGGTCACACTGTTAAATAAAAGATGTTATTCAGATGATGCCCTTGCAGCAGCGGTTATGTTAGAGGTGAAAGACATAAAGTACAGCAGCAAAGGCTTAAGCAGTTCTATATGCCTCAAAGCTTACATATCATGTCACGACCCCAGTCCATTACAATAGCAATTTCAACGGTTCTAGGAAAAAAAAGAGGCTCTATTGTGTGTCCATACTGCTAATGGAATTCACAGCAGGGGATAGAAGGCAAGCCTCTCTTTGGGCATCACCATTTGTTGAGTGATGAATAGAGCAGAGGGGGGGTCAATGACTTCTAGCACAAGGTGGACTTCCAAGAGCTACTCCGATGAGAGAGAGCCCTTTTCCCCTAGACAAAGCACTCCAGCAGTGTTTCATCAAAATCAGAGGTATAAATAATACAACACTGAAATGAACGTCAGAATTGCCTCGAAGGTCTTGTAGTGGGGAAAAAAATAGCTGCATTAAGTAAAAAGGAAAGGGAAGTGAAGCCCTTTCTTCTGTATAAATTTCCTCTATGTTCCACCCAAAAGAGCTGTGAGGGAGACTTCAAGGAAACAAAAGAAAACAGTAGATCAAATGTTTCCTTAACATAGGGGTAATATATCCACCAGGCTCTTGAGTCACAGAAATTTACCCCAGTTAAGATGCAGAGAGTTTTGATGTAAGAAGAAAGACGATGAATAAATCATTTCTAGATGGTTCTCACATATAATAGGACATTTATTCTGTAAATTTCAAAAGAAAAACAAACACATGAGAAAGAAACAAAGGAGTTGGTAGAAACCCCAGTGGGATTTAAAGGAGCAATATGCATTAATTCATTATTTTATATACAAAGAACTAAAAGATGGAATATGCTGTGACATCACATACCATCTCTCGTTGCTCTTCAGTCTCATGTTTACAAGCTTAGGTCGGTCGCAGGTGCATGTATATTCTGTGTGTAGGTGCCTCCTACAGTTTAAGCCTGGTTTAAACTCAACACATTAAACTGCATGCAGGGGGGCATATACCAGCTGTTACACAATTTTGCTATTCCTTACACTGCAGATTATGATGCATGGTTGCACACCTCCAAATTGTTTTCAAGACTGATTCAAGTGGCTATGGTGGATTTTTCCTGCCAAACCCCAGAGCACACATTTTCAGTTTGAGAACAGGATTTCCTCTATATGCACTTAAAACTTGTAATGCTCGTTTTCCAAACTGATTTCTCTCAAATATATTCTCTTCCCAATGAACCTTTGTGTCTGCCCTTAAATGTAATGTTTCTTACACAGAGATTTTCTCCTGTTGACTCCTTTCTCCTTGCAAACAAGTCCAAACAAGTGGATATTTTCCCTCTCTCTCAGACTGGATTCAGATCATCGCCCAACAGCCTATCCAGCCAGCCTCAGAAAGGGTGCGGTTGGTTTCCCCTACTCAGTTTGGCAGTTACTCCACTATAAATTCTAATAAAATAAGAAGCTGAAAACACAAACAAATATGAGCAGAGATTGGTTTGCACATGAGGAGAAGGAAGTCAACAAAAGGAGAAAATATATGTGCAAGAAGCATTAGATCTGTGAGCAGGAATATAAATTTGATGGGGAAGAGAATATATTTGATACGGAGCAGAAGATTTGAATGTTAGCATTACAAATTTTTCGTGCAAAAGGCAAACTGAAAATGTGTGCTCTTGTTTTTTGGCAGGAAAACTTCTCCAGATTATTTTCATAAGTACTAGCACAGGTTAAAATACAAATGAGCATGTAGCACAAAAACGGTCATGATATGAATATAACTTCTTTTCTATTGCTGTTTTTCTATTCTATTATTTATTTATATCCTAATGAGTCCATTCAAGTATGATCAAATAATAGCTATTTTTAGGCATGCAACTAGGGAGCTGACACTACTTTGAAGACATCACAGAAGATTTAGGATTTTCTGCTTTGTTGGAAAGATAATGCAAAAATGTTCCTGAACTTAGCACTACTGAGCTTGCCATACTGGCATCAAGTCCTGCGTGCAACAGATTTGTCATCCAAAGGGATTGTTGTGATAGGAATTTAAAAGAAATGTACCATGCAGGACTCTGCTGCAAAGCATACAAGAGTAGAAATACCCACAAAAATGAGAGAATAGTTATGATATTTTATTTAAATTTGTTTGCTTGTTTTTCCTTCGGGGGGCCACCACATATGGTAGAACTTTGAGCCAAGACAGTCCAACATGTAGAGTTCCTGAATTTGAGATCGAAGGTCCCAACATTGCGTGAGTAATACAATCAATAGGATTTTATCCCCAAAACTGGAAGTACCACTCAAAGAAAAGTAATCCGAGATTATAATACTCCTACCACTGTGTTACACTGCATTTACAGTGTATGGATGAGAATGCTGATGTGACAGTGTGGGGTCCTGTCACTATGCCTCCAACTGATCATGCGCCTTGGCCAAGGGGATATCCCTTTTGCTGACTGGTCAGTGTGTGTGACTTTCACCTGGGAGTCTTGGGATCAAATCCCGCCTTACCACATTTGGCGTTGTTGGCAGGTTGTTGGCCATAATTGTTGCGGCCTGTGTGGAGCACGAGGACGTGCTTGGGAAAAGAGGGGGAGAGATGTGACAGTGCGGGGTTCTGTCACTATGCCTCCAACTGATCATGCGCCAACGCCCGGGCCCTCTTTAGTGTGCACCTTGCCACACTAAGCTGCAATATTATTTAAAACTTTCCATAAAGAACAATGGCCTACATGTTCCACTTTGGTGTCAACAAACCATGGAATGCTTCCCCATAAAGTTTACTGAGTTTTTATGCATTCCTCGTTATTTGGCTATGAAGAAAGAACTTGTCTCAAGGTACGTTCACACTGAATGCGAATTTCACAACTGGAGCAAAGGATTTCATGTTATCTCTTTGCAGAGGGCAGATCTGGAGTGAAGCTGATCAAGGCGAAGGTGGCAAATGAAGCACATGGTTTTGGTTCTCTCTGCCAGTGTTCTCTCACTGATTTTCTACTGCTCATGCCTGAGCTCCAGAAGGCCATATCACATTTCCTCTGTTATCCGCAAATTCCCACTTTTGTCCCCCAATGTGAGACATAGGACATCGTACTGGGTTTGGTTTGGAATTACTACTGAAAGCTACTGACGTAGCCTCTAGAGGAGGTGGTGGTATTCTTTATACTGGTTCCATCTCTGGGAGTCTGGTGAACCCAGGAGCAACAAAAGCTTTGTTTGGCTTTCAAAGGTAAAAACAGTACTGCCAATCACTACGTAAATCCATGTCTGCCATGTTGAGGTAAAAGCAATGACCAGCAGGCTCCATGAATTAGGAACCTTTTACCTGCCAGGTGAATTTTCTTGCAATGAGAATTGCTTTCACTGGCCAGGCAAATTTCAAGGTGAGCAAAAGCAGACAAAACTAGCGAAATTATTGCAGGTTTCATGTTCAATGTGTTTATAGTGAGACTCCTTAGACTGATTGAGACTATAGGGAATTATTGTCACAAATTTCTGCATCTCCTGCTGTGTTTCTGTCAGCTTGTAGACAACCTGTGTGACCAGATACAGACACTTATCTTAATCAGTTATTAAGACATGTCTAGTGCTTGCAGTGTTCCTTTTACACCTTGTTTAGTCCATTATACCTGTGTGCAGTTAGATAATTTTTATCATTTTTTTATTAATTTAACTAAATGATGAAAATAATAAAACACCAGAAAACTCCTGCTAGGACTGTAGAACTGTATTTTTTTCAGGGTAATCAAATATACTGGAACAAATGATAAATACCCAAGTGTATCCAATAAATAAATAGGAATTTAACAATTCTATACAGTCTATTGCAGCTTTTTTTATTATTTCTTCCTATTATCCAATTTTGAAAGAAATTAACTTTTTATGATTTTACATCACATCAACTACAGTGTAACTGTGTGTACTTTAGCAACTCCAACCAAAACATGAAGTTGCTTATTAACTTCTCCCAAAAACACTTGAAAACACATCTAATATAAAGGCAGTAGATGTCTTGCTCTTGCTGACAGGTAACGAGAAATCCTGCAGTAGTCACCGGCAAGCTTTTGCTCTGCAAAGCAAAGATTCACTTGGATTTGAGCTGAGCTTCCAATGCCAGCTCAGCTCTGTGACTCTTTTCAAAATGCACAGGCGTTTCAGACATCTCAGAGACTGATCCCGACATATCACACCAGTGCTGCAAATGAATTGGTTACCCTGATCCCAAAGGCCGTCAGCAGCTCACTTTGTATGAATGCTTCATTCATCAACACATTGGTTTTTGCAAGCAACGACTTTTAGAGGAGGCAGGGGGAAAGAAAAATGAGGCAAACCTAAACTATTAAGACGTGTCAAAGTTCTGTGTGGTGTTGTGGAAGAACTGTAGAACAATTGGATGGGTATTACAGTTGTGTGAAAGCAGAAATGTGATAACAGCTTTCATAAGAGAATAATGTTGCTGATTTTACTATTTTTATAAACTCATATTTTGCATGATCAATAGAAAGTCTGTGACTGGAGACTGGGAGTCATTGCTAATGATCCACTCATTATATCTATCTAGGTTCCTGATGGAACTTAATCTTCTTAAAAACACTTCTTGGGGTACGCTGAGAAAAATAACTCAATGGAGAACATTGGATATGTTTTCACTGTCTGCATTTACAGTGTAACGGGAAAGCATTTCTACTTTAAAATTATTATTGTAGCCTATACCATTATTAACTTTATATTATATTATATTTTTCTATAATTTTCTAATATAAATATATTTGAGAACCAGAAAGGAGGATAATGATTATTACAAAGACATAGAAGCCATCTGAGCCTGGCACTTGATGATCAGTAATCCAAACTTTAGTGAAGAGCAACGCTCTCTTTCTGGGGAGGTGATCATTTAGGGAAAATACATGGGAAGCGTCAGAGAGTATGCATCCAGAGATGGTGGTGGTGAATGTGGACAGGGGCCAACACGGACAGACATATCTGGCACAAACAGATGCTGAATGTGGGCCTAGGTGGCTCATTTTAGGAAATGTAGGCTACAGTGAGGAGCACAAAGAAAGGAGCAAAGGTATCAGGGGACCCAGGGGATGCAGACAGATGGGTTTTCATTAAATATCTCTTGAAAATCAGTTTCTCTCTGGATTCATCACAACAGTAACGGGTCAGATGAAGTATGGGTCTTGTTCTATGTAGGTGCATGCTTCACTTTACTTCCCTTTTTTTCTCTGCTGTTCTTCTCAGCTTGTTAACCCTAAGGGGAAAACAGAAAACATCAGTTTTATCAAGAAGCTGATCAGAATTGAAATTAAGCTCTCATAACTCTGACTGGATTTTTTCTAGTTTTATTTGCTAATGGAAAAAAAATCACATAAGATAGTTGAGTCTCTCTTGGCTAACCATACGTTATCATTGATATCATATGAAAGTTTGGTAAATTTATCTCACACTGATGAAGGTGTAAGTGACATTGTTTTCTTCCTTAATCTCACTATCTCATCTTAAGTTCACACATTTTGTAAACTTCATCTTCTAAGAATTTGATAGAGCAGACCTAACAGCCATTCATGCATTCATCTTCTCCTGTTTATTCTGTCAGAGTCAAGGGAGGGTCTGTGCCTATCTCTAGCAGTCTATGGGCCTGAGGCAGGTTACACCCCGCACTGCAACACTTAGGACACGTACAACCATGCACAAACACTCACACCTAAGAAGAAATTTGAGATTCCAGTTACCCTAACAGTCATGTTTTAGAACTGTGGGAGGAAGCTAGATTACGAGTACAGATTTCACAAATGCACTAGGAGAACATGTAAACTCCATGCAGAAAGACCTCAGGCCCGGAATCAAACCGAAAACCATCTTGCTGCAAAGCGATGGTGTTACAAACCGTGTCACCATGTAGCCCAGCCTAACTACCTTTAAATGAAATTTAAATTATACTAAATTTAAATTTACTTTTGACTGACCTCCTGAGCAAAATAAAGTTGTTTGGAGTAATACATTTGGATAAAATGTCCCAAACTTGAAACAAATGCTCTTGTTAACCCGTGGGTGTTTTTATATGCCTGGAGATAGTATACTCCTAAATAAAAACATTGAAATGTTATTACTTTAATTCAATGCTGACACATTTTTTAATTCAATGCTGACAACTAAATAAAATAAAAGCAAAAATGTACATTAGAGTTGTGGTGTGTTGGTATGTTGAATATAAGTACGTAGTTGAGGTAGGGTTAAGTAGAATTGGAAGGTTTGAATTTGAACAATTGTGGTTTAAATTCTGATTGTTTGTTTCCATTTTTTTTTTTTATTGATTGCAATTCTTTTAAGAGGAAGGATCATAAAAGTTAAAATGTTCTATATGAGCTGACTAACCAGAGTTCTGTCTGGGTGAAGTGGTGTGAACCTCTTGATGAAATTTAATTCCTTGAAAATCTAACTCCAAGTAAATGTTACTATAAATTATCACAGTTATTTTCAACGAGAATATAAATATCAACCCTATAAACTCTAATCTTTTTCAGATTTTATTCTTAGAGTTTTAAGTAACTCTTCCATATCCATTCTTCATGATATAGATGGGCTGTACAGGCTGCTTTAAAATGAGTTAGTTTCAAACACCATCTGACCTCAGATTTGTCAAGCAAGTTGAGCTGATGTATACGTTTTAACCAGTTTTTAAGACTGACTCAGGTACAGTCTTATCCCAGCATAAAATCAAAACTCACACTTAAAATCACAGGGCTCAGCATTCCAAGAGGATCATGAAGGGAGGTGGTGGTTAAGGGTATTCCTCTCCTGGTGAGTGGTCTATCTTTAAGCTTCACCTTGAATTAAATTAGAATGCACCTTTTCTAAAGATATAGCCCATACGGGAGAGGTTGTACCCCCTAAAAATGCACTCTCATCAGTGTTTTTTTTCCAGATCCCCATCTTTCCAAAGAGATACCCAAACAGATCAGTGTCGTCAGGTGTGACTCACACATTGTAAAAGAAGGGCCGTTTTTCAATATGCGTACTTCTGCGTTCTTACGTACTAGTACTGTTCCAATACACAAGAACCCGAGAACAGAGAAAATCCCAGGATGTTCTCACTCCTCCCTCTTTACCGAGCATGCATCAGAGCAGACTTGTTGCGTTCTAAGGCTGGCAGTTTTCCTGCGGCAGCAGCAGCTTCCAGAGCTGCACTAAAAGGGGCTCAGAGTATTAAGAGTATTAAGTGAAAAGTTCATTTTTCCATTGCCGTTGTTCAACAAAAGTACATTTTAAGATAATTTGACGTGAGAATATTATACTTCTAAGCTTTACTATATGGCTCATTTACTGATTTAGTGCATAAGTTTAAAAAAAGTTTAGATGTTTAGAGAACCGTGGCGACCAGCTGAGCTCTGAGGCTATCCACAGCCATGGCCATTAGCCCATCTGCAGCAGCCCTCTCTCTCGACATAGCTGTGTGTGAAGTACCGGTGGCTTTGATGGAATTTATTTTTTTGTTTTATTTGGCAAAAGGTCCATGTTATTTGTGTTTATCTGACTGTGTTGATCATCATTCCCCAAATTATCCTCTAGATAATAATAATTTATTATTATCTACTCTTTCAGCATAGCCTTTGACCAAAAGTCTGTTTGTTATTATACTCATGTTAAAAGGTTGAGTCCTTCTGTAGCCGTTGTTTAAGATGTTGTAATTGCTGCTCAACAAGTTTTCTGTTATTTGGCATATGGAGGGTGCTTTACCTCAGTGGTAAACTGATCCAATTATGGACATTCAGATATTCATTTGAGTTGCTGACCAATTTCAGAAACCACTGATCTTGTCTTCAAATGGCAACTGCACTGAACTGTAGTTGCAAAGCTCCTCTATATTCACAACTGTTGACTGCTACGTGTGAATGTTTACTGCATACAGTCTCATCACTGCCTCCTCCAAGTAATTCATTTACAGTCGATAACAGCATAGTCCTTCTGGCCCTCCATTCATTCTGCACACCACTTAAAGTGGCTCTAAGTGTTTTGGTTCATTGGTCCCAATTAAGAGCAAAGTTCCTGCATTCATCTAAGGCAAGTGAATGTGTTTCAAGTGGGGCCTTTTTCTGATATCACTTTAAGTAGGAATATTTCCTTTGTGCACTGGCATGCACTTCCATGTGTACACTTGGGGCAAATCAAGAAACTCATCCCAGTGCAGTTCATTCACCTCAAGTCCTAACAGCTTCTTTATAATATTTAGCATATTAAGGCATGTCCAAGATATGAGGATACTGTATATCCTGCCTTGCATTACAGCAGCCTCAGAGAAATTAACTTTAAATACTGTAGCACATTCAAATCCTCCGACTTTATTGTAGGCCATGGGAGGGTTTTTATCCATGTATCAATATGCAACATTTTGCTAATTTCCAAACTGGTCCTCTGATAAAGTTTTGGCTCTCAAATATCCATGCTCGGGACTTTTTGTATTGGCAATGCCTCATAAGTTCTATAGGACAACCTTTAGTGTGCTGTTCCATGAAGTATAGATGGTCAGAATTGTTTATTATCTTCCATTCAACTCAATTTTTAACCCTTTAAAGCAAAGTGGATCATATTTGATACATAAATTTTTGAGACCTCTGCATCATCAGTGGGATATTTTCGCTCTTGAGAACCCGACTTAATAAATCAAAAATATGTAGGGAACAGAAAATGTATTAAGATTATACGGAAACGCCTAATGTATCAAAATTGATGCAAATAATGATCAAATTGAACTTAAACAAATGTATGTTTTTTTCATAATTTTTCATAGAATTCAATGACAACGCTAATATTAAAAAAACAGAATTTTCTGTCAATTATTTCATGGTTCAGGCTTGAAAGGGTTAAAAACCTTTATTAATGTATTGTATTTTAATGGATCACCATTAAATATTGGGATCTCTCTCTTTGGAAAAGCCATCAGATGAGGTTGTTATTTCGTTTTATAATACCAAGAACATGTTCATTTCTTTCCACGGCTTATGCACTTGAATTTAAGTTTGAGGTAAATTATTGATTAAGATATAGGTTGTTGACTGGTTCCTCATCGAACACTGAAAACTGAGAGGATTTATTGAACAAATATGTTACATTCTCCTTCCACTGTGTTAAACAGACTATTTTTCATCTTTGTTTTTGGTTCTCTGTTTTGTATGGAGAGCCATTTCAGCCTAAATTAAATAAATAAATAAATGGGTGAAATAAATAAAAAATGAGTAAAATAAATCTGAAAATGAGTGAAATAAATAAAAATTGTCAAATAATTAATTTCGCTTTTTCATTAAACCAATTTTTTATTTGTTTTTTAATGAAAGAGGGAAATTGAAAAGTGGTTAAACGAAAAAAAGATTAAAGAAAAATGGGTAAATGGATAGGGATAAATGAAAAATAGATAAATGAAAAAGAGAAATTGGGAAATGGATAATTTGAAAAATAAACAAATGAAAAATTGGTTTAATGAAAAAGCGAAATTATTTATTTAACAAATTTTTTATTTATTTAACCCATTTATTTATTTAATTTTGGCTGAAATGGCTCTCCAGTTTTGCAGATGTTGATGGTGGTATGCGAGAATCCACTCTTTACTGACAGCAGTTTCCATGACCACAACCTCAGGGCTTGAGGTGTCTCTAGCAATGTGTACTTCTAGTTTTTGGATGTGTGTATACTATCACGTCCTACAGTTCAGTGACAACCATTGCATATACCAAGCTTACATTCACGTTCGCACAGTACAGCTTTTGAATTTTCTAATGCAATAGTCCCAAATACACAGCTCAAAGAAATAATTTTCTAGGAGAAGCAGTGAAAAGAGTCAAACACATTATGTGTAAAGCAACTATTTAGACTTAGATAATAAAACAAATATATAACTGAAACAAAATTTTTTAAATCAATTTTTTAATGTGAATGATCAATGGACATTATAACAAAAATAATTTGAAGAGTAATTCACCGCATTTAAAAACATACCACCACCCCTACATATATTTTGAGAAATGACACCAAAGTGGTCAGTGCCAAAAGACCCTAAGGGTTAAGGCTAAATGTGGAGATGGACAGTGGTGTGGTCAGACAAGAGAACGTAAAAGCCAGCCTGGCCTAGCTTAGCCTTATTTAAGTATGGAGTATAAGCAGAGGGACCTCGGTGGTTAAATGTTTACAATTAGAGTATTTTTCACTCTCCTCAACACCGGAGGTTTTGTGAAGCCCAGTGGTCCAGAGTAAGACGAGTTATCAGTTAGAGCTACCTGACCAAGTGGTATGTGTATGTGTTTGAGTAAGTTGTATTTTTACCCAAACATAGGGCTTTGAGCCTGTACTAAGTTGAAAAAAGTGTACAAACATATATCGTTTGAACCAGTAAGGATATTCAACAGCAAAAGCCACTGTTTAACTGGTTAGGGCATTACCAATATGGTTTTGAAGCCACTATTGCAACAACTATTTGTTGAAAATATTTAAATAGTAATAGTGTTTATTGGATAAAAACCATGCATTTTTAAGACTTCAACTCTGTTCCTGCATTCTCAGTTTTTTTCAAGAATGAGACGTGCTACTTTTCCCTTACATTTTTTAAATCCCTTAATTTTAATATTTCTCGTTTTATTTGGAACAATAAGCATCTATTAGATTAGATTAGATGAGTTTTTATTGATCTCACATCGGAGAAATTCACACGTCACATACTGGCAAAGTAGATAAGAGGGTGCAAACAAGGAGGAAAAGGTGCATTAAGAATA
>JAUZNJ010032466.1:0-38770 GCA_034780135.1 Jordanella pulchra | reverse complement strand
CTCATACCCCCTTTCCTGTCAGCCTACTGTCAGAAAAACGAGCCACTAGTGCCGTAAAAAGCTAAAAAAAAAATAAAAATTAAAAAAATAAACCCTTATACTATAATGTCTTGTAAAAAAAAAGTACAGTTTCCATTAATTTTAACATTTATTAAAATAACAGATATATTTTGGTCCTTATTACGGTAATTTTTTTGTTAATTTAACAATGCTGGATAAACCTTATTATGGTAAAAAAGACTTTAAAAAAATGAAATGTGGTAAACCTTTTCAAAGGCTAGCTTTCCATGCTGCTTAAAGACAGCATGCTTGCTGCTGAGGTCACACAGAGATTATAGAAATTCTCAATGAAGTTCAAAGAAGCAGCACACTGAAGTATTCATTCGTCATTTCTGCACATTTCTAATGTTTCATCTGCAACACTGTACCTTGGTCAGTAGCAAGGAGAACATGAGAAAGCAGCGTTATGCTGCGATGGAAACCAAATTCATTTCACTGATTCTAATTTCTTCACAGGTCGTCCATGCTTTAAAGCCCTCAAGTATGGTTGAAGTAAAGCAATTCTGAAAAATTAATCCACAGTGAATACTTGATGGTTTTATCGCCACGATTGGAAAAGCAGTCACTAGTTATTTTCACATAAGCTTTTTTTTTTTCCTTTAATTCCTCCGTTTATCTTTTAAAACCACTGAATTTTGTGTTATTCTTGATTGTCTCAACAAAATCTGAAATACATTTCCAGGCAACGTGTGATTTCAAGGACCTAGAAAGATTTTGAAAACAGCCCTAAAGACACCTATCTCATAAGTCTCTTGATGTTTTTGGGAGTTTGAAATTTTACCTGGATGACGACCGCTGTTGACGTGTCGTCATATTTTGTTTCTTCACCGCTGCATTCTAGTGTTTCTGCTATGTAATAAGCATAGTTTAATACTTGTGAAACAAAAGATCCATTGCAATCTTCTCATGGGTTAATTGGTGGATTGCCTGTCACTTTGTGTCTGAGTCACTGAGTTGGTGCATAATGCAATGCACTGAAAATACAAATTCTGGATGCATGGATTTTCAAAGGAAGCTGATTGTCAAAGGACTGAAAACAGTCTACCTGGGGCAAAGCCTGCTGCAAATCAGTGAAGGTCAGAATGAAGGTGCATTGTCCATCTAAACCAGCCCATCACAAACATAAGCTTTTGCAATGGAAAGCTGTGGATCATATCTTTGTTTCACTATCTAACATTTGCATCCAAGTCACTACTATGATGAAAAAGGTCTTACTGTATGATGGAAGATCCTCGATTTTTGGCTTCAGCTTGCTGCTTATGTTGTCTCAGACAGGATTAGCATACAGTTATCCAAGTGACAGATCAATGGTTGAACGTGACCAAACATTGCGTTGGGATGTTGTATAGTTAATAACTATCATACTAGCACCTTAACCTCTTAAGCTAAAGTGAGTCTTCCACCATGAAAACAACTGTAGTATCATAACCACAGTTCAGTCTTTTTTTTTATAGTGCAGTGTGCAAAAAGATGTCCATTTTCTGCAGTTTGTTTTCTGAAAAGGTGTTAAATTGTATATTAAATCTGGCTTGCAGGTTGATTTCTCATAACAATAGATGTTATTGACACAGCTTCTGTGGCTTACTGCAGTGTTTGGCTTAAAATAAAAAGATGTATTAATAGAAATTTAGCTTGGAGTTACTGATAGTTTAAATCTTAGCCCTACATATAAAATTGTAAGTATTGTTAGCATCCTACGTTGCATGGTGCTGAAATTGTCGTAACAACTGAAACCTAGTTGACCTTTCCCTAAAATCTACATCCTCAACCATTAATCAGTTTGAGAATTTGTGGATGCAAAAATTTAACAAATGTCTAAAACTAGCATCAGTGATTGATTGATGCAGACTGATTTTTGCTGTTGAATGTTTATTTGCCACAAGATGGCCCCAGTGAGCATTTGAGGCTAATATGACTTAGCCCCAGTCCCAATACTGACACTAAAGCCTAGGCCCCTCTATGAAGTCTGCAGACAGAGGAAGTACATTTAAGGGTTCAAGGGCGATTTTCACAAGTGTGCAAAATCTGAAGAATCGGAAGGTACTTGCACACCGCACTGTAACGGAGACATCAGAAGTGAAAGGACCCATCCCTGTTTTAAGATGTTATTGCCAAAAAAAAATATAACTGCTGCAGTATTCACACATATAGTGTAAAATATGAATTATTTTGAGAATTACACCTGAAAACAGCTTAGGCACTGGAGTTTAGGGGCGCATAGGGGGCGGGGCCAAAGACGGCTGTGGAGGATTGGGACATAATACGCGCTGGGCCCCTCAGCGGAATACAGAGTGCATGGGTATTGGGACTGGGCCTTAGAAATGAACCCCTTTGCTAAACTTTAAGAGCTTAATCAAAGTCCATGCATTGTGGATAATAATGTGGGGTATTAATATCAGTATTAATGTAGTCTGTATTCTCCATCCACTTTTTTATTTAATCTGATCCAGTAGCTTCTATGCAACTCACTTCTTTATTTCATTTGCATTGTATTAAAATTATTTATTAGTAACATTCAGTTGCAGAAGTAGAAAAATGCTGCAGTGAGAATTGCTCCTGAAAAGTTATGTTCCTCAATTTTAAAACTCCAAGTTATTATTTTTTTTTTTATCATATGGTTCCTCCAGTGTTTAGCCACCTTTCACTTCCTCTTTATGTGTAGATGAGCTTACCTGTAAAAATAAAATTAAACTCTGACTGGCAGCCAGTTTATGCTTTGTTTTCTATTTTCATTTAAATTTTGTATATTGTGTTTGTTTTTATGTAAGTAAAAGCCGAACCACGAACGGGACGAACATTCACATTAAGTTGAAAAAGTTAAGTAATGTCCTTTAATCTATTGGAACCCGAGCTGTGTAGAAGAAAAAAAACTGTAATTAATTAACTAATTCTGTGACATAAATATTTGACTGAGATATAATTAGAAACACTAAAAGTGAAGTCACACTAACATACTGTGGAACTTGTTCTTCCTAATTTAAAGTATTATGAAAGAAATGTTTCAGAGTAAGATGTTCAAGGTTACACCCTTCTAAAAATCGGCCTTCACTGAGACTATTTTTGTGCTGAATACTTATTCCATTTTACCCACTTCCCACACGCTTGTTTTAAAGACAGGTTTGTAAAAAAAAATGAACGTATTTTTAACAGCTTAAAATTCATTTACTGGGCAGAGCCTGTGTGAAAACCCTTCCCGCCTCGTTGCATTGTGGGAAATGTAGGAGCTGCCATGCTAGGCCTCCTACCTAGCAAAGGAAATCATCCTCTATTTCCTCTTGTTTATGTTCTCTATAGAGATCAGTGTTTTCCGTAAGATGGTTAACCTAATAAAAGTGTGTTTCTGGGTATGTTCGGCGGTCTTCGGTCGAGCAGCCAGGTGCACACGGTGCTTCTAAAGCCGCAAACGGCCGGTGTTTCGGATAGGTCGGCTGAAAGTAGTACTCAGGTTTAGGGGCGGGCTCCTGTATTAGCAGAGCAGAAGAGTTGAGCCAGCTCCAAGGCGGGTAAAATAATACCTCCCGTCCGCCCCTGTTCAAACTCCG
This sequence comes from Jordanella pulchra, assembly GCA_034780135.1. Taxonomy (NCBI): domain Eukaryota; kingdom Metazoa; phylum Chordata; class Actinopteri; order Cyprinodontiformes; family Cyprinodontidae; genus Jordanella; species Jordanella pulchra. Next base: position 35,168 of record JAUZNJ010032466.1, on the reverse strand, counting down.
AGCCCCGACGAGAAGTCGCCGCTTGTGGACACAAAGCCGGGCGGTGACGGGAAGGGGGCTCTAGGCGGACTCTACTCCCACCCAGACCCCGGAGGAAAGTTTGATTGCGCTCAGGGTGGAAAGGGGTAAACTTTTTTTTATCGGTTTCTCCCTGGCGGTGTGGATGGGGGATGGGCTTTGATACAACAGCAGCAACAGCAGCAGTGCCGAAGCCGCATGAACTCCCCAATGGCTGGACAACCACCGGCGGCCAGAGCGAAACAATAAGCACACTTTGATTGAACCGAGCGAGCCGAGGCGGAAAGCTGTGGAGAACACCGACCCTTTGAATCGGGAAGAAACGCTGTGAGTGGAAATGCTCGTTTTACCTGTTCTCATACAAAGGACGTTTGATTCTGAACCTGTAAGCAATAATCTACTTTTATACCGTATCTTTCAACTATCTGGGTATTATTTCGGAGTATAAAAACTGAAGCATCAGCCCTGAAATGAAGGTTTAACTATTCTGACAGCCTCACCCATACTTCAGATATCAGCTCCTGCCATTACCTGGAGCCAGTCTAATTTCATGACCCATTTTAGATATGGTTGGTTTTAAAAGGGACTTGTTAGCCTCGATGAAGTGGAATCCTGTTACAATTGTAAAAAGCAGCTCCCATTCAACAGTTGTTCTTGTGTAACTTTAACCTTTAGGTGGTGGTGGTGGGGGGGTAAGTCAGGTGTGGTCAGACAGGTGTGTGTCCTCACCTATACACTAGTGTCTTAACATTTTGCCTTAATGCTACGCCTTTCAAACGCAGGTTTTTTATTATTTTCCTGCTGATTGAGTAACTTTATTTTCTACAGGCTTTTATTTATTTTTTTGTTATCTTTTTAACAAAATGGCTCCACCCAAATTGGTCTCCCTGTCTGGGCACATTCAGCCCTCTTTCTGTCAGTGTATCTAGAAATGTTTTGGTGACACAGTAATAACACTACAGAGGATACTGTGAGCTTTACAAGTTGGTTGGGCTTTTATATTTGGACTATGTCAGGAATGCAGAGCATAAGTTGTAGCATGCTCTAACCTCATAACCTTTTATAAAAACACAAGCCTTAGATGTTGTACAAGGGACATTGAAACATGACCAGGCTGAGCCAAGACCCACTGACTGAGATTAAAACTAGCAGGTGTGCAGTTTTATTATTTTTATTATTTATTTATTTTTTTTTTGCGGTTTCCTAAAAGAAAATGATAAACGGTCACAGTTGGTCCCTTGGAAAATGTTGTCCTCCGTGCCAAATCATTCAGGCAGCATCTTGAATAATTATCCGGGAAGTTAAAGGGAAGCTTTGTCTTTCATACCAAATGATCGTGCTGTTAGCTCTGTGCCCTCTTTGTTACTCAGTAAAGGACTTATCTGCTAGTGTGCAGTCCTTAACTACTCTAAACCAACACGCCAAGTGCTGGCAAATGATTGACTTCCTGCATCCCCTCTGGTGATCTGTGCCCAGCGATTGCTGGCATCTTGAAGGGTGTGTGCATGTGTGTGACATGTTGTTCATTTTAGTCTGGAGCAGAAGAAACCCCCAATGAGCTGTACAAGTCAATCAGGAGGGGGGTGCTTTTCTATGCCAGACAAACTGCCTGGAGTGTTTTCTCAGAGAGCAGGAAGGCATCCATGGACCTCTGATTGCCTACAGTATACAGGCTCCAGTAAGAAGGCCAGCCTGGGTGTCTGTGGCCCATTTTGGGTCATCATCAGGCCTTTAAATCGCATTTTTAAGAAAAAGTAAACAGGGAAACATATATGCATACCACTTTGCCACATCATGAAAGAATGTAATTGCTCTAAGTCTTGGGTTGTTGTAAATAGGAGGAGGAATGTGAAGGAAATGTGTCATCCTCATTAAACTCACAACACTATGCATCGGAGACCTCTAAGCACATTTAAGCTAAGAGCATATTCACCGTCTGCACTGCACCATACCATGGGGTGTTTGCATCCACTAGCTCAACTATCCCAGTGAACATGGCACTTCATTACATTACAAGCAAATACCCCCCACCCCCTCCTGTTGCATAACCGGATCAAACAAGAAACCTCCGTCCCCCAAAATAAGAGCTCTACAACTAATGAGGGCACAGAGTGGGAGTGAGATACAGAACAGTCCCAGTTTCTATTAGCCGTCTCCCTCTTCTTCTTCTTTTTTTCTTCCTTCCTGTGGGTCACTCCTAAAAATACAGACATGCTCTGGAGTTTTAATTCATAGTGAGGACCATATGGCCACTTCTGCATTACCTAAAAGGTGTTCCTGTTTTAAGTCTCATCTAGGTAGGGTTGATGAGCAGTCAGTAAAGAGTTTGTCAACAAACTTAAACAAGACATTAACTGTTTTGTAACACGGGAGAGAAGAGCTGTGTACATTTTAACCTGTGGACAAAACAATGTGGTGTTGAAAATCAAATGTTTTTTAATCTGTTGGGAATTTATCCTCTCATTAGGCTGTAAACTTATTTTTCTCTTTTTTTTTCTTTACATGCATGCATAGTTTTAACCTGTTTAAATTTAACAGAATCTACCCACATGGGGTTTATGGCTAAATAAACATCAATATTCCCATTAAGTTGTGGCAGGAACTTGGGTCACTGTAAAGTACAAAGATGAACAACCGTCCTTAATCATAGTGAAAAACAAACTATGTTTAAGCTAAATGAAACATAAGAATGACGTACTAAAACAGTAGAAAATGCATCTCCACATCTTGAACACCACTGACAGTAATATTAAGGTCTTTAAAATTGACTGCATTCCTGATGAGGCAGTTTAGCCAATTTATTCCAGTGAACAAGGCCTTCAGCATTTGAATGGATAAATTGGTTAGAAATATAAAATTATCAGTCTGCTGAAAACATCCCAATGTTTGACTTGTTCATCTCTGGTAGGACATTACCCCCAGCTTCAAGTTTAGAGACATGTGTTTGCATGAAACATATGCTGACTGCTAATCATCAGTGATTTTAAAATGCAACATTTTGGTGTCATAGGTTTCTGAAAAACTGGGGGGGGGGTCAAGGCTGACTCTTTTTTTTTTTTTTTTTTTTTTGAGCACGTTCATTGCTGTTTGGCTCTGTGGAGGGAATTACAGTATCAGGAAGATATCCTGGGCTAAAGCCATGATTATTAACACTTCTCCTGGTCACAGATCTTTGCAACAAGTTGCCGTCGTCTTGCTCAGTTGTCCTATGTTTGGTGGTGACCAAAACACTATCCTGGAGGAACCAAAAAAAATAGATTTGCTTCTCTTTTAGTATTGTGCATCAGTTATTTAATCAAAAACAATGATCAACCGACTACAATCCAATATTTGTAAGACCATTCTATGTTGGGCTGGACAATAATTCATTCTCTCTCCATATATATTTGAACATATTTTGATACGCGCTGCAGTCTGTGGTTACGGCGTTTGTCACTGATGTTCAGGTTGAACAGAACTACATGAGCGAGGATTTACACCACAGACAGGGAGCCTGTGCTCTGTAGCTGGAGGCGTTGCACCTGGTGCTTCAACTTTGGACGTTTTGGCTGCAATATTAGCGCCCATCATAACCAAACGTCTAGGTTCTGAGTTAACCTGTCGTTCGGCAGAAGACGTCCCTGCAAATGTCTGAATGAGGAAAAACATTGTTGTGAGTAGAAAACATGTTGCTCGCGTAGCTTAAGGTTAAAGTCAGGGGAGAAGAGCTGAGCGCAGCCTTTAAGCTGTCTCCTACAGGGACCTGTCCTGTGATATTATGGGATGTGTCAATTGATTAATTTTGTTCTGACTGAGCGGATCCTTGCTGAGGTAAAGATTTGGTTAAAACGTTACTTGTGTTGTCAACGCTCAGTAAAATAAAAAAAAAATATATGGACTAGGATCTGTTTTTATTTAAGATCAGAAGTGAAAAATTAACCAAACTTTTATTTAAAAATAGAAAACAATAAGTTGAGGTCAGAGCAGGAGGAAATGATGGAGAGGGAGGATTGTTAAAAAAATAATAATAATTTGGGATCTTTAGCCTGTATTTTTAGTGCTAGTTATAAGTTGTTGTGCTAATTTATCATATGTGATAGTGAACATAGTCTTTTAGGCTGAGATGTTTGTTTTCTAGAACGTATGGCAGTCAGTCATGAACAAAACTAAAGAAGGCAATGAAAGAAACTAGAAGAGCCAAGAAGCCATTGACTAAAAATATGAGTGAGAGATAATGACCTGGTTATATTTACATTTTATCTGTTGAGCTTGACAGTCCACAAAAGCACAGATGGGTTCTTTTAACAATAATTTCTATAAGGTATATGGACTTAGCATAATAATATTCAGAGTTTTGTACAGGCTCCTGTTGTGGGCTTTCTAGAAAGTTTTTATCTGTCATCAACAAACCTCGTAAGACCATTCTCGCATAGTTCTTTGTCTTTATTAGTTACTCTATCTTTCATTTTGATTAAAACCGTGGTCAGTTCACGATCTATAATTTTAATACCCAATAGTACAATGTCAATATACAGTGGAAAAATGTATGGATCTGATGCTGTGATCAGCAGATGCTGATTATTGTGATCGGTAACATTTTAGAAATAAGTGCAGTAGATGGGGAAGGTTTAGTGAATTAAAGGTGAAGGGCTCTGATCTCCTAGAGTCCTATAAGTCAGCACCAATACTCAAACGTTATCAACGCTCACCCTCTTTTAGTAGAAGCCATTTTTATCTCAGTCACAGAGCTACTCGGATCTGAAAACACCTCAGCTCCGTCTTACTTTATTTTGATCTTCTATTCTTATTGGTTCTGAATCCTTCTGTGTGGATGTTGGCATCATAACCAGAAGTAAATCTGTATCCATTTTGCACTTGTCAAAATGAATGAATCATTTATATGCTATGTTTTTCTTTAATAAGATGTAAGCTTTTATTCTGCACCGCTCTAGATGTTCTGTGGATGTATTTGATTTTAATATATTCATCAGTTTGATGAAAAAGTTGTAGCTGTGACCTTTTATGCTACTTTATGGAGTCAAGTTTTAACACCTCTATGAGAGCAACCAGAACTACCTGTTTAAAAGGACAGCTAACAGCACATAGCTTCTAGCATGTCTGTTCATCTCTGTTCATTCATTGAGCTGATAGGTACCTGTGTTGTTTTATCTTATAAATATAGCTAAGTTTAACAATATGTAAGAAGCCATTTTTTTGTTTATTCAATCAGTGTGTATTACAGCTGGCACAATACATTGTTAAAATGTAATGATGCCCTTTTTTAACTAAACTTTTAGCCCTTTCTGCTATAAAAGGGTCTTCTTAATACAGAGAAAGCAATGTTTTTTTTTGTTTGTTTTTTTGTTTTTTTTTTTTTAAAGAAAATGGCTTAGCAATAAATTGTTATTCAGTCGATAAGATCGATCAACTTGAGAATAATTCATCATTTAATTATTTGTGGATTCCGGCTCCGTTTTTAACCTCCTGGTATTAATATCTACATCTCGGTGGAGTTCAGTGTTTTAGCTGACGCTCCTTTTTTCAAAGCAACACTGCAGCGTTCTCCGTGGAGATGTTGCTTGTGAAAAACTGCTTCTCACTAAAAACCATCGTTATGTAGAGACAGGAAAGAGACAGACTTTCCCTGTCTATACCAAACTGTCTCCTAACGTGGTTCCTGTCTGGTGATTATTGGGTTTGCATCCAGTAATGCTATGATTAGCTTAAACCTCGCAGCATTATTGTCAAAGCTTCCCACTACAGTACATGATGATGCTGTTAGTGAAACAACTCCCACCGAGCAGTTTGTCACATGGCTGATCGAGATAGTCTGAGTAAAATATGCTTATGTAGTTAACTGGAGTATTTGCTACTGTTTTAGATTTCTCTGCATTGCTGCGGCTGCACAGGCTGGTTGTTTGCATGGTGACAAATGTTCGATTCAAGTATTGTTGTATCCCTATGTTTCCATGTTGCCAGGGTGTTATCTTCTGTAACCGGTCCAAGGAGTTTTTTTTTTTTGTTGTTGTTTTTTTTCCATTAAATAAAACAGTTCTTCTGTTTGTGTTATTGTCTTTTCCCCTTTAATAGATGTGATTTTTTTTTTTATTCTATTAGTACTAAACACTTATAGAGTTTCTTGTGAACAGAAAGTGTGATCAAATTTTTGCCAAGCGTAGCTCTTTTTTTTTTCTTCCACATTTCTACTATTAAAGACTCATTCGGACATAAATCACCACCTGTGCATCTTTGCATTTGTTCCACCTCGCTGACAGAGCTCTTAGAAAGGCAGTGTTTTGAAAAAGCCCTGTTAATGGAGCCCCTTTATTTAGTAACTCGTCTGGTTCTGCAGCCCCTCTTCTTGCAGGCAGCTGCTTCTCTTCCCTTCTCTCCTGAGCCTGAAAGCCAGTTGGACTCGGCTGAATGGCTGTTTCCGCGTATGCAGGCCCATTTCAAGGAGTGCTAGCTGGTTGCTCTTGGTTACAGCCAGTCAGACAGTGTCTGGTTACCTCACCTTGCAGCGTCACTTCGATGCATTGTTAACCCTTGGAGCTGAGAATAGGGTGGAGCGCTGTGGCAAGGCTCTGGATCCTTGTTTGCTTTAAGTTCCCAGTAGGATAAGGCAGGGAGTGAGTTGAAACTTGTTTTTGCACCTGCTCAGTGTTTTCCAGCAGCTTGGAACCAACTTCAGTTAAATCAATTGTGTAGACGGGAAGTATTTGCTTTTACAGGCAGCTTCTTGTGTTCATGTGTTAGAAAATAGACTTTGATCTCAGGTGGCTCACGCTATAAGAAGTGTATCCAGCTGTCAATGATTAAGTGAAGGCAGGAGATGATCCATTATCTGTTGGCTAGTTATGATCAAGACCGGTACGCTGCATTGCTCTGATAACACCGCAAGGTTTTGACGTGATCTCATCCCACAAGATCCAGCTATATTCAAATGCAGCGATATTATGACTTCATCCGGAGGAGTTTCTAAATAATCTGTATAATAATCAATATTACTATATCAAAGGGTAGGACCGTTTGCTATTATATCCAATGTTTTTACATGCAGAGCAGAGTGTTGGAAGCAAACACTACTCAGACCGAAGTGAATGTTTGTTAATAGTACTGCTGTCACAGGTTCTTATGTCCAAAGATGGAAAGTATGGATTAAGTTGCAGTAAAGACTGTTTTAGATTTATAATCCAAAATGGATTCTAAACATTTTCTAGAATGATTTGTTAAATCCTGAATATTAATTTTCTTATGAATTTTGCTAAAATCCCACCCTGTTCTCATGATTCTATGGTTTGGATTTATTGCAACAAGGATAAAAGAGCTTAATGCAGGAAAATGGTTGGTTTATTGCTAAGCTGGATGCAGTAACTACTTTAATTATATCTTAAAGAACCGGATATTTATTGATCCTGTCATGGATCACAGAATGAGATTCTCCTGCTATGATGCTGAAAAACGTAATATGCAGCAACTTACAGGTTTGAGAATTGACTGATACCAATATTGACCCAGTAAAGTATGAGCAGGAATATTACTTATTTTGTACTAGATTTTTAAGAAATACTTGATAAAATGATTTTACTGAATCAGAGAACAATAATCAAGAATAAAAGCTATGAGAACAACAGGCTCCTGTAATATTAACCTATGAGATACAGAAGCAGAGTGTTTGGAAATATCCGAGATTTAGATACCCGCTGATATATTCTGATATACATTTTCTGGGCCAATATCTGACATTAATATTGGATCAGGACTAGAACCTCTAAAGCAGGTTGCTGACTCTGTGCGATCATTCCTTTGGTAGTTCTATGAGCAAAATTGTGTCTACGTTCTATTAGATGTTGTACTTAATGATGTTTCATGTTTTTTGTGCATCTGTGCTGCGTTCACCTAAACACCCCGGCCTGTATGTTTTTCTGACCGTGTCTGCCCTTCGGTTTATCCACCCGGGCGCTCCGGTGCGGTGGCCTCGGCACAAAGCAGGCTAATGAGAGCTGTTGTTAATGAGGAGCTCCAACTGGATCCATGCATCATCCCTGAGCTGAGGAGCTGCTACAGGATTTATACACCTTTGACAAATGGCTGTGCATGTGAAATACTTGGAGGTCCTCCCCTTTTTTTAAACCCCACTAAAGAGCCCATGTTGAACTTAATTAATCTGAGTAATTAATTACCTGACATGAGACATTACAGGATGTGTAAAGCAGATCTGTGATAAACCATCTGTAGCCGGGGTCGTTAATCAGCTTAAGGATTCACACTTTAGTTTACTGCTGGGTTCAACAAAACTCTAATCTCTGCTAATGTTAAAGCAAAATAACACTCCCTGCTCTGTTGTGTTTGAAACTGGTCGATAATACCGTCCTCCTCGACAATAAACCCATTTCTTGTTTTTTTTTTTGTTTTTTTTTTAAGGTGATATTGACACATTTCTGTGTTTTGTTTGTTCCATGGCAGAGTACAGTCGCTTTGAGTCAAAGATCCACGACCTGAGGGAGCAGATGATGAACAGCAGCATGAGCTCAGGATCAGGCTCCCTGCGCACCAGTGAGAAGCGCTCCCTCTATGTCAGGTACACACAAACACACAGCTGCACTCACTACATCAAATTCACAGATCTGCTGTTAAAATAACCACTCTTGCATAACAAACCTCAGCTCGTCTGTGGGGGTGAAAGAAGCCCGAACGCACGTGTTCTTAAAAGCAGGCACACATGCCACCGATCGTGCGATGAAACACTTTTTGTTAGATTTCTTATTTAGCGCTAAGCTGTAAGTGAGATGGCGTTTAATTAGGGGCAGCAGGTTGATGGCGTTCATCCTCTAAAAGCTGACGGACACCCCGTGTTGTTGTTTTGACGCCTCGGATGACATTGGCTCAGCTTCTTTTAATGCAGATTGACAGAGGGGGCTTGTCAAAGTGACTTGTGTTATAACACTTTGGGCCTGTTGCCAAACTGGATGGAGGTTCATTTGGAAATGAAAGCAGGTGGCAGCCCTCTGCTCCCACAACCACTGCAAGTCATAAAGACTGAGCAAGGTTCAAGGTCAAACAAGCATGTGATGTAACTCTGTAGTCGGAGTTCGTCTTTGAATTTTTCTGAAGCTCTGATGAGTTTCCCACCTCGGCTTAAAGGCCTCATCTCACCACTATGTACCTCTTTAAAGCAGGTTGTAAAGTTAAAGCACTAGTTTTAGCAAAAAACAAAGATTGGTTTGTCTTCTTTCTTCATTTTGGTAATTAAATATTGAGATGAATGTTTTGCTGGTGTCTTACAGATGAATGAATTTCTCCATCAAGTGATGCTGTTGTTTTGATCCTAACCAGCAGCAGAGGGTCTAATGGAGCAGCTGCAGGATCTGCATTATGTTTCTAAACTAAACAGACTACAAATTTAAAAGTAACAGATGAAGAACTATAATTATCCAGTATTTGTTATGATAGAGAGCAGAAAACGTATGAATGTATAAACTCCCCCCTTTGTCCTTTCCTACCTGCTCATCCTTCAGAGGTTAGCTCTGTGGATTGTTGCTCCTGTCTGTGTGCTCGCTGTACATCTGTCGGCGTAACGTGGATTCATTGTGTGTTTCAAATCGATCCCCAGCTCGGTATGAAGAGATGTGAAAGATGCTGATTGGTTTGTGTGAGTTCAGTTGTCACGCCTTGTCAACACATCTTAAACATTTTTAACAAACTCGACATCGACCCAAAAACGTTTTCTTTATTTTAAAGCTGATACCTATTATTATGTTTATAGCCTGACTGATTCCTAATTGTGCTGCTGGGTTATCTGAAGCTGATATTTGTTTCTCTTTAAAGAATAAAAAAATGATACAATCATAACAAATATTGCAAAAGTTTCAGCTTAAGCCAAGAAAAAAAAAAAAACTTTAACACTGGATAGAAAAGTAAGAAACAGCGTTACAAGCACTTCAGTTGATCTCTGGCTGTTGAACGCACTAATGCTACCAGAGATGCTAATAACAGTCCAAATATACGTCGGCCAGCGAATTCTCTGTATCACACTACTTAGTTTTCCATACATGGTTCAGATGAATAGAACTCATAATACAAAAAACAAGGAAACATTTTAGATCAACTTTATCAAAACTCATCCACCCTGTAGACATGTGTTCATTGTTAGCCTGGGCAACATGACTTAAAAATCTAATCGCACATTTTATTTCTACCAAATCCCATTAATCTTTTTTTTTTTTTTTTCATTTCTCTAGTTTCATAAAAAAAAATGAACACAAAAAACAAAAGCTAGCTTTGTTTTCTATTATCCTTCTGGAAGGTGGCCTTGATTTAAAGGCCGGTTAAATGTAAGAAAACCTTAGATTTAGATTAGGATTAAGTCTATAGTTCCTCTGAGGTCCAAACTATCCTGGAAGAATCTTGAATTCTAGGTTCTGTGGTTTAAAGCTGACCTGCTGTAACATATCTGCTTAAATTAAAGGCGAACACTGAACACTTGTATTTCATCAGAGATAAAGCAGGTCAAAGTTATCTTCCTGCAGTGAGGGGAGCTGCTGCTCCTCTTCAGGTGACTAAGCCTCCAGTTATGTTGGAAAAGCTGTCCAGTTTGCTGACTGAAGCAGGAGCTTCCTTATCCTCCCCACCAGCTTCAGGAATGCAGAGGACTGCAACCTGTAAGGTGCACTTTAGCAGGTCACGTGTCTCTTTCCTCCCTTTGTAACACAGGAATGTCAAGGTGCTGCGACACGGCTAACACAAGGCATTTGATTGTCTGTGCTGACAGTGGACTTGACAAGCTTCTCTTGAATTGCATCATGGCTTATTCACCATTGTTTCTTCCCCTGTCTAGTTTCAGGTAGCAGCATTATGTCCGATAAAATCTGAGAACAGTTGAACAGGACAGTTGGGTTGAAGCCCTGTGTGTCATATGACCTGTCCATGTTAGCCTGTAGGTCAATGGAAGCCTAAACCTGTAAAGCAGGTAGTAATTCCTTCAGAAATGGCTCTTGGTTTACTGGTCCAACAAGATGCTGTTGCACTGCCAAACACGTTTGTTTCAATTGTATGGCAAGATCTGGAAAGTGAAATACAGAATGGAAAATGATAAACTGTGTGTTCCTATGTGTTACATGTGAGGTCAGGCACTGATGTTGGATGGTTTGCAGTCTGTTTTTTTTCTTTTTTTTTTTTTGCTTCAGTTTGTTGGAAAGGTTTTCTAGGAGGTGGAGGGCAGCTCTCCGAGAGCCACACGACACTTTATAGATACCTTTATGTCCCCGGTGGGGTGAAAAGGAACAACAAACGCTTACATGAAGCTGAGAGCATGAAACCGTCCAACTGTTTCCTGCTTCTTTTGAGTGGCAGGACTACCACTGAACAAAAGGCTTGGATGCAGCTGCTCATCTACGGTTCTTGGTGTGTCGTTGGTTGTTTGTAGCTATTGGCTCTGCAAAAAGCATCCACCTCTTTACTCTCTGCGCTTTCAGCATCTGCTGATTACACTTTATAATTAAACCAAAAAATCAACCCTGGACCACCAAGATCAACCCAGTCTTTTATCATGTTTGCAGCTTGAGTGCAGAATTTGACACATTTGTGGCCCTGAATGAGGCATAAGCAGCTGAATCCGGTGGTTTGGATGAAGGAGTGGTTACTTTTGCTCTTAGAGTATGTTTATAGCCACTTTAAAACAAAAAAGTTTAGTTGCAACGCCGATCATCATTGTTATGACATTTATTTTTTCACACGCAAATCATGCAGTAGATTGAGGTGTCCAAGGTGTGGTTCAGGGGCCTTTTGCGCCACCTGCACCAACTTTGTGTGGGTCCATGACTGCAGTCTGAGAACGATGAGAGATTTAGGCTGAAACGTTCCTCCAATGAAAGGAGTTAATTACAACACAAATATAATCTAACATATAATCTTTTTATTGTATAGTGATCGCATCAATCGGTGACTTTTAATCCCACCTGTGCTGTTTAATAACTTATTTGATTTGGCTTAATAAAGCATTTTTAAAGGAAACGGTAAAACATGTAACGAGTCTAATCTTGAAATAAACACAGTCTTAGAGACTGTTGTTGTTTGTCTGATCAATACACTGAATGAAGACTTGTTCTCATGTTTTTCTTTTTATTTTTTTTTTGTTCATTTGACAGAAATCTTAATGAAAGACTATAAACCAACTCCAACCCTTTTTTTTCTCTTTTTGTAGAGCGCTCTTTGACTACGATCGAACACGAGACAGCTGCCTGCCCAGCCAAGGCCTGAGTTTCTCTTATGGGGATATCCTTCATGTCATAAACGCTTCTGATGATGAGTGGTGGCAGGCGAGGCTCGTCACTCTGCACGGAGAGAGCGAGCAGATCGGAGTCATTCCAAGCAAGAAAAGGTATATTCCTCCTTCATATTCCGTTGGGTTTTTTTTTGTTTTGTTTTGTTTTCTTCAACATGCTAGAAAATACATCAAGTAAAGACATCGAAATAAAAAATAAAAGGAAACCTTTTGTTTTGTTTTCTAGAGTGGAAAAGAAAGAGCGAGCCAGATTAAAAACGGTCAAGTTTCATGCCAGGACAGGCATGATTGAGTCCAATAGGGTAAGTTTGGAGGGCCAGCCACCCAGGGGCCCCGGCGGCTGTCCACAGAGCTGCTGCAGGGCTCCCAGGGAGATCTACCACTTCCTCCTGAGTGTGGGAAAGGGACCAGCACCTGTGTACTGAAGCAAACACAGAGCGCGCTCAATTTACGCTATCGATTACAGAGGAGCTCCCCAGAGAGGAAACATCAGATCCGTTAAATCAAGAAATGTACACCTGGCGTAATATTTACAAAACCGTAAATTAGTTTTATTAAAGAGTTGATTGTTTTATTTAAGGAACTACTTATTTGATGATAAGAGCCTGGAGCTCATGATGAAATGAGTCACTTTAGATTATAAACAAAAGGTTGTAAATACAGAAAAGTCTCGTTATGGTTACATTAGCAGCTGCAAATGAAGAAAAGTACTGACTGGTCATCATGGTTACTAACAGGAGGCAGGAAATAAGCAGGAATAACCGGAGCCTTTAGCGTGTTGTGAAGGTTTGTTCCACGGATGGAAGCAGCTGATTATTCCTATTAAAAATACATTTTTCTCTTTTTCTGTCGGGTCTGGAGGTAGATTTTAGAGACAGAGTCCATCTCTGAGGTTTGGAGGAAGTTGTTTTTTTTTTTCTATGTTCTGTGATGTTTTAAGGAAACCTGTAATCTGTTGGTGTTTTATTTTAGACGCTCATGTGTTCAGATGTTAGAATTAGCTGCTAGAAGTACCACAGACATAGATTTTTGTTAAATTTCTGAAAATAACTCGACGCTCTGTTGATGGTCTAAGTTACTCAGATCTACATCAGGTTTTTCATCTACTCTGAAGTAATGTGGTTACTGCTGATGATGTTTGATCTGGTCCGCTCTGCGATGTTCCACCATCACCTGCGTCTCATCGTCATCATTTCATGTTAATTGTTCATATTTTATTACCCCCCCCCCCTTCCCCTCATTTTTTGCATGGTTGTCGAGTACCTTCATTGAAACCTCGTCTGTTTTTGTTTTTGCCCTCCCTACCCCCCCTCCCCTCCTCTCTCACCCACACATCAGCAGCCAGTTAAAGTGAAGCGCAAAAAAAGCTTCAACCTCTCACGCAAGTTCCCGTTTTACAAGAGCAAGGAGAATATTGTGCAGGACTTAGTGGAGTCTGAACGTGAGTACCAGCTGTGTGATCCAGGGGTGGGGGGGGCTCTTTTCTCCATTTTTTTATTTTTTTGGTCCTCTCCCCTTCATGCTTGACTTCTGTCGTCTTCCATCTTTCCGCTCACCTCCAGGGATGGTTTGTGCGACGGCAGCACTCTCCTCCCTGCCTCATAGTTCCAGAGAGATGCCCCACAGACGGTGGAGGTGTGTGTGTGTGGGGGGGGGTTCCTCTCTGCTTTGATGCCCTCCCACCCCTGTCGTCTGTGGGCTCCAGAGGAGTGTCGAGCTGCATGTGTGCTGCCAGCTGTTATTTATCTTTGGGCTGTATTAACACAGGCTTGGTCTTTAAGTCCTGATCAATTCTCCAGTCAGGCAGTGACCCAACAACAAGGAGAATCTCATTACTGGACCAAAGCTTTAACTCTTAGCAGGTCAAAATCCCATTTTAATGGGATTGGGTCTGTGTAATTGAAAAGTAGTGGCTTATTATGAACAAAGTGGAGCTCAGGCTTAATGAGTATGACAGCACCGTGTGTCAGCGGGCGCACTCCTCTCCTCTTCCCCTCTGACTCTCACTAACCTCTTCTTCTTCCTCTCTGCTTTCTTCTCTTGGTTTCTGCTCTCACCTGTCGGGACACCTAGGACTTCCCGGGGTTAAGCGATGACTTTTATGGATCAAAGAGTTTGAGTAAGTGTGCGGTTGCACCGTGTCAAGCAGCTGTCCACAGAGAGAACGCTTTGTCACCGCAGACCCAGCTGGGACTGCGAGAACCACACATTTAGGCACACACACTGATCTTCCACAGCACATAGAAACGATGCATTTCCTGTGGGAGGGGGAGCCAGGGTGACACTTGATCTGAACGTCTCCGGGGGTCGCCTCTGCTAACAGAAGGTCACACAGAGTTCCAATACATGTGTTGTAACTCTGTGTCTGCTTGAAGAGTTCCCCTGAGTCAGCCAGCTCCCGCCTCCCTCGTGCCAACAACGTTTTCCTCCACTTTCCCTGATACCAGATCTGCTGCCACAGGCACAGATCCACCGATAGGAAAACACTTGACCAGGAGATTCTGGCTCAGTTGAGACATCGTCACAGGAAACACTTCATTTCCTATTGCTTGCACCTAAAAACCACTTCCCTAGTTTTGCAAACGCTTGACTGACTCTTATAGACGAGCTTCTGCTTTCTTTATCCCCCCCCCCCCCTTTTTTTTTTTTTTAAGGCCCAGCAGGTCATTGATATATTTTAAGGCTATTTATGCAGGTGGAAATAAATTTAACCCATAAAACTGCTTTCTAAAATGACAGTTTGATGTGAAACATGTATTGTTTTGCTTTTCAGAATGCCTGACATCCAACACAAGTGACAGTGAAAGTAGTTCAAGTAAGTCTCTTAAGTTTTACAGTAAAAGTCTAAAAATAAAGTAGTTCAGCCTGTTTCCATATACCACTTCAGTTTTTAATGTATTTCATCTGGAGTTTATGAGGTCGATCCATATGGCTGAATAGTCTTGAATTGATTAAAATACAAATAAAATATAGAATCTGAGTCTTTTGGGTCTCTGCTAAAGGTTTAGGGAGTCGTCTTTGGAAAGAAGCATGAATTCAATCTGATAAGATGGAAAGTGTCTGTGGACATTTTCTTTGTGTTTTCCTGCAGAGGTTTGGTTCTATCCAGTAACTTAGATGCCTACTTTCTCTATCAGCCGAATCAAACAATACAACACCTGTGAGACTTTTCCTAAATGCAATAATGTACAGCTTCCATCTTCTCAGATGAGCTTCCTTGTCCTCTTAACAGGACGGTTCCACCACCATGTTTCGCTGAGGACACGATGTGTTCAAGATAATCACAAAATGCACATGGGCCAGAAAGTTAAAGGCTCATATGAACCCAGTTCATTTTTCCACATGTAGAAAACTCCTGTTTTTTCCCATAAAGGCCATTTTTTTAATAACAGGCCAATACTTGTTTAGGTGACAGATTCTTCCACCTGAGCTGTAGATCTATGCAGCTCCTCCAGAGTTACCATGGATCTGTTTTATCTTGCTCCTTTTCTCCTTGTCCAGCCTGTCAGTCAATCAGTCTCTTTAGAGGTTTGCAGTTGTTCTCTATTCTCTCTGTTACTGAATGATCAATGTTTTCTAACAGACTCGATGCTCTGAGAGCAGCTGGTTAGATTACTGACGGGTTGGGAGTTTAGCATTTAGGACTGAATATAAACGGTATGCAGTGCTTTGTTACGGTCTGCCACACTACATCCTGATAAATAAACTCAAGTATGTGGTTGGAAAACACAAAAAGGGCTCAAGATTATCTTCAGAAGGATCAGTTTCTGTTGTTTTATGTTTTCAATTCTCTGATTCTGCTTTGTTTTTTGTTTTTTTACAGAGGGTCAGGAGGACTCGATCCTTTCCTATGAGCCAGTTATCCGGCAGGAAAGTGAGTGGCATCGCAGCTCTCTGCAGGACTGTTCACTGTCGTATATCGTCATGTTAACTCTCACGCCTTTCTCGTCTCAAATCCAGTCGCCTACACGAGGCCTGTGATCATTTTGGGCCCAATGAAGGACAGAGTAAACGACGATCTCATCTCCGAGTTTCCCCACAAGTTTGGCTCCTGTGTTCCCCGTGAGTTAGAAGCCAGCACCCCTGCCAGAGCTAAAAATACGAGCTGGGACAAAAATCAACCCATTCCATTTGCATCCGCAGATACGACCCGTCCAAGGCGAGAGAACGAGATTGACGGCCAGGACTACCACTTTGTGGGCTCCAGGGAGCAGATGGAGAAAGATATTCAGGATAATAAATTTATCGAGGCGGGTCAGTTTAACGAGAACCTCTACGGGACGAGCATCTTATCTGTCAGAACCGTGGCAGAGCGGGTAGGCTCCACGTCACCAGGGTTTCTAAGAAAACAAACATGATTTCACTAAAGTGATGTGACTGCTGAGGTGTTTACTGAGCTCTGTGCTTTCAGGGGAAGCACTGCATTCTGGACGTGTCCGGGAACGCCATCAAACGACTCCAGCAAGCACAACTTTATCCGATCGCCATCTTTATAAAACCAAAATCCATCGAAGCTCTAATGTGAGCCTCGCATTTTACACAAAGCAATCCCAACATCTGCAGCTTCTATATGTTGAAATAACTTTTTCTGTTTTTCAATCCAGGGAAATGAACAAGAGGCAGACGTACGAGCAGGCTAATAAAATCTTCGACAAGGCAGTTAAGCTGGAGCAAGACTTTGGAGAGTATTTCACAGGTTGGTTGCTGCTTCGTCAATTTCATCGCAATTCTTTTCCCAATTAGATTCTTTCAGAAACGTCTAAAGTTGTGTAAAACCTTAAAACTTGTTAGAAATCAATCTTGTCTGGGCCTTAGTGTGTGGAGTAGAACAGATGCAACACAAGCTTGACCCTTTCGACCTTCCGTAGGTCCTTCGTTAACTAACCCGCTGCCCCAGATCAGCAGAAAACAAACATTGAACCGCTGCTTGTTAAAAATCTGTAGATCTTTAAACTCTAAAACATCCTTTAGAACCTGAGAGGCGCCAGAAGGTGAGAATCACAACTTTATCTCTTCTGCTGATAACGAGACAACAGTGCATAAAATAAAAGCAAAGAGGAAAAAGAATGATCTATAGAAGAGGATGAGATGCCAACATCCACATCTTATAAGTAAACTGATTGTTTCACTTGTAATTAATTTATTCTCTTAAATAAATAAAAAAAAAAACAACTTGAGATTAAACATGCAGGGACAAACTTTTCCGTCAATAAATTATTTTCCACAATTTGGCTCAAAATGATCATCCTCTCAGCTTATGTTTGAGAGCTTTTACATTTCACTGTGATCCCTGCTCTGCATGCAAATAGTTTATTTGTGCAGCAGGAAGGACGTGTCCCGGCCTTGACATCCACAGATGGAGACATCCTGAGTTTAACCAGAATAGAGGACATTTATGCTTTTCTTTCTGCTCAGGCACAAACAGGACCCCCCGTCGTCTGTTTACAACCTGTACTTATTGTTGGATGTGTGGTTTATTTGCTGAGAAATCTTTTTTTTTTTTTTAACTGCTATAAAGCTTTATTTATATTTCAACTGACAACTTTTGTGTTGATGCCAAACTATTTGAACGATGATTGTGTCCAGAAGTGAACGGATGGGTTGTGATAAGAGCAGCTAATAAACGCCGTTTCCTGTGTTTGCTCGCAGCTATTGTACAGGGTGACTCGCTAGAGGAGATCTACAACAAAATCAAGCTCATCATCGAGGAGCAGTCCGGGCCCTACATCTGGATTCCCTCCCCAGAGAAGCTCTGAGCTCCCTGCCGTCCTCCCTGCTTCGGCGCAGAGCTCCCTTCCTGCTTCCCAGAGACCCCACCCAAACCCCTAACCCCACGTCCACATGCCAAACCCTCCCCACCCCCTCTTCTCCTTTTTGCAGATATGTTTCATATCCAGTTTTAGTGTCATCATTATGTTACTCTCTAAATGAAAAAGAAGTCTTTATCACCATTACTGTGACTGTGCACACCCCCCTGCATGAGTTTCTCAACAAAACCATTCAAGACTGGAATTGCCATTCCAAAGGAATCTGTCAAACGAAAGGGAAAAAGGAGCAAGTTCCTTTATGGGATGGGGACTGCCTTGAAGATCGGCGTGGAAGAGGAGTTAGTGATTCAAAAAGAAGAAATATAGACAAATCAAACCAAGTTGGAACACTTTGTAAATGTTCATCAGATCACATTTAAAAGACACAAGAGGAGAGGATGAAGAACAATTAGGGTTTTGTTTTTAGTTTTGGGGTTTTTTTAATAAACGGACTGGATCCATTTGAGCCCTGCTGATGGTACTGTCGGAGGAGTCGTCTGTTTGTACTGATGGAGGAAATTAACAAAGCAGCCTATTTAAAAAAAACCCAACAAAAACTGGTGATTATTCATCACAAAGCAGCTCGCTGTTTGGTTGTCTGCGCTGCGGCCGATGAAGGCGAATCAAGAGGAAGAAACGTGTTGTGAATCTACATTTATATTATAAGATCACAAGATAAATCATAAGTCCTCAGATTTTACAGCATATGAAAATCTTCACATTTTACACTTTGTTGGAAACTTGTTTGGAGGGCTGTTAGGTTGTGTTTGTTTTCCTTTCTTGTTTTTTTTTTTATTTCCTTTTTTTTTGGCTTGTGGTTTTTAGCTGCTCTGTAAAGTAATGGGGGTAGAGAAGTGTAACCGGGCTCTCTGCAAAACACCAAACTGCCTTACATCAAATACACACTCTGTTCTGTGACCACCTGTTGTGAGGGAGGCTGCAAGCAATCGACGAGGGCGAGATCTTTACTTCTTTGTCCTCCAAGCGTCAGGAGGTCAGACATTAAGTGCAATAGATTTAAAATCCAGTCTCCCCTCCACGGGCTCCTTTTACCTCCTCGTTTTCAAACACTTTTTTTCTCTGTATAATCCAACAATTTGGCTTTTATTTAATCCGGACAGGTAGAGCCTCCCAACTTCTGTTGAGCAGTAGACGACCCCATTACACTCTCTGCCTTCCTAGAGGATTCACTTCTGATTGGTCACATGGTACTGTCCTATCTGCCGCGATGTGGCGGCCTTAAAAACGGGTAGAACAAGACAATAATTGTATTGGATGTTCTAATAATTAAAGAGTCAGTATAACCTGTTTTGAATTGTCCCCCTCTACCAAAAAATAACAACAAAACACTAAAGTTGGGTTTGAGTAAACCTTTTATGCTTTGAGTATCTATGAACGTGTTTGTTCTTAATGACTCTGTTGTGGGCAGACGCTGAACCACGGTGTTGATCTTTGAGTGTCTGAGGTGAGCACACAGAAAAGATGGTTAGTTGGAAGGTGTTTAACTGGACGGCCTTTTGTCCTGCAGGACTCCGGACGTCGTTTTCTTAACTGAGCTTGGTTTTTTTCCTTTTTTGGCATCACCGATGTTTCATCGCTCAGTGCAGTTTGCACGTCTGCAAGAGTGGCCCAAGATCTCTGAACCCTCTTGGCCTTTCAATGTTTTAACTCAACTGGAACCCAGACCTCTTAGGGGTCCCCTCTCTCCTGCTCACAGCACCTGTAAGCTGCAAGGTTTTTAGTCCCCCCCCCCTCCCCCTCCGATCAGGTGTGCCCAACCTTCCAGGCGCCGCCGCTAAACCAGCTGTCATTACCTGTGTCAAAACCAGAGTTCAGGGAATAACCGAAGGGAACAGAGCCATTAACTGCTTGCAGACTGTTTCAAAATGGTGTGGTAGCTGAACAATGTAAATAAGCCCCCCCCCCCTCCAACCCAGCACATCATGCATGTGTGACTCAAACTTGGACAGAAATGTTTTAAAGACCACAGACATCAGGTAAGTAAAAGTCTGAGCTACTCTCCAGATACAGGTTCCATCCAAATGTGCTGTAATGTCAGTATTTCTCTTCTAAAGCCTCCTGGAGCAGTTACCTAGTGAGACGGGGATCCGCCTCCCCTGAGAAGGGCCTGTTTACATGTGGTTTCTCATGTCTGGGTGTATAGTTTTAAATAAAAAGAAGTATATTGTTAAATAAAAACAGCAATGCAGACAGAAAACCTACACGACGTCACAGAAACACGGAGCATCGATCAAACTTGGGAAGCGTAGAGTCGGCCCCGTCTGGTGTCCAAACCCAGCTGTTAACGATGTGTGTGGTTCTCATGCCTCAGTCAGCCATGTCCAAGCCCAAAGAACTCGATCTCATTCTCTTTCCATTGAGGCTGTGCTAACGAGACGGTACCTGAATGCCTCTGTGTGTATAACCGACGAGGGTCGTTCTGATGAGAAACATTATTGACATAAATGCTTTTTATTTTTTACTTTTCTTTTTTTTTGGGGGGGGGGCTCAGGGTCTCTGTTTGTACTTTTGGGTGATGATGTTTCTGTTCTAGCACATCTGTGCAGTAAGTGCTTGCAAACATGAACCCTTTGATTGTACAGTAGTTTCCTTCCTGTCACTGCAGGTGGTACAGCCTATCAGGACACTCGGCCTCATGGTCTTCCCTGTCCTAGTCATGAGGGAACGCGGTCCTGCAACTTTTGTTTGGGTTTTATTTTGGGACTTGACAAGAGTTTATTTGTTTGAAAATAAAATGTGACTCAGTTATAATCTTGACGTGCTTGTTATTCTGATTTAAGTGGCCTTTGGTTCCATTTCTAACTTTAGGGGGAGGGGTGTCTCATTTTGTGCTCCACCTGCTGCCTGAACATAGAAACATCAGTTTAGCCCAAACATTTATTTTCTAGTTTAAAGCCTTTAAATGTCAAGGTTTTAGTTGTGGTCCCCCCCCCCCCACTCCTCTTCTTTACATCCCATAAATGTTTTAAAGCCGAACCAATGCCAGTTTTTATCTAATCATTAGTAATTCCATTCATTCATCCGGATCCCTTGGACACAGAAAGCACTTTTTAAAATAATGAAATGTATTTATGGTCTCTTTCAAGTTCAGTTTTATTACCTTCAGTCCTCAAACATCAACATATTTGAGTCAATGGCATCAGAAACATGGATTGTGAACAAACGTTTAAACTGATAACATCAAATTGAAATTTTAGAGATTTGAACACAAATGTAGAAATAGAATATGAACTACAGTGCAGACTATTGGGCTGAAAAAGCATCTTTTTCTTTAGTTCTCTTTCAAGATAAACAACTTGAACAGATTTAATGTCCTTTTCTATCAATATAGTTAAAGATGTTGGGGGTGGGGGGGGGGTAAATATCAGGGTTTAATACTTAGCAGTTTTGACTTGAAGATGTAAAGTCAATCACTGGTTCACAAAAAACTTTGAACTGTCCCAAACTTGACCAGGTTTAGCTTCACCTTCAAACATCTACAAGAGAGTAGCTGGATGTCTACTCCATGTGGCTGTTTTTCTTTGCTTTGTCCAGTCTGTCCAAGATTTCACTGTAGAGTCCAGACATCTGTGGATAAACAATCATATCAGTGGATTATAAAGTCTGTAAAAATCACAAAAAAAGATTACTCATCACTTAAAAAAAAGCATAAAGCTGCATCTCCGTGCACAGACTCTCTGAAAAGGCGTGCACTTAGAGGTGCATATATAAACTACAGTTTTGATTGAAGAATCTAGAAGGATTGGAATGCAAAATTTGGTAAATCGTATCTAAAAATGTTAAATTGTTAGAAATATTTCTGGTTGACGTACGTAGTATTTTGGACATTTGTATCCCACCTTAAAATGTTGCAATAAACATTTTTTTTTAACAGTAACGGTTCTACAGTCGGATCTTTTATCCACTGCTGTTCCTTCTAGTCTCCTCATGCAGTGGAAGATGAGCCTGGTGCAAACGGCAAAGCCTTTAAACAATAACTACTGGACCAAAGGTACACGAAATGTCCCTGGTAGAAACGTGCTGGTTTGGAAACGTATCGGATGCAAAGAGACAAGCTGTCTATAGGGAAGAGCAAAGCGAAGGTAGGCTGGACCTGCAGCGCGGTGAGTGGCTGAACTGTTTCTGCATCGAAGTGATGGAGCGGCTGTCTGACCCAGAGCAGAGGGGGAGGAATCAGGCTCCATGTTTTCCTGTGTGTGTGTGTGTTCACACCAAAGCCTTTGGTGGTTTACTGCAGCCGGACTGTGTTAAAGTCAGTGGAACTGGTAATATTTTATAGGTTAGAAAACCAATATAACATGACTTTAATGTTTTTAATTTAATCAACTATTTGATGATATTCTGATTTACTGAGACACTTTGAGTATTTTTCTTTCAAAGAAAGATCCCAGCTTGGTCGTATCCTACAGGATGAGTCGGCGGTGATGCTCTACCTGTATCTCGTAGCTGTGGCGTAGAGATCCCAGGTGGCGGACGAAGCTCATGGCGAGGCCGCACCACTTCTCTGCTTCGTGATACTGGGCCAAGCTGTACAGCAGTATTCCCGTGTTCCACGCCTGAGTCAGCAGCCACAGGGTCTCCATCTCTGGGAAATCGTCCGACTGCAGAGAAGAGCAGGAAGATGTTTAGAGAAAGGCCTTTTAACAGAAGCCACCTGGGTGACTCGCTTGAAAAAGTTTCTTTTAGTGTGGAAGCAGCGAGGAACCCGAGTGAACTTCCATCAAATCCTGCGCCTTTGTGTGTTTTAACCTTTTCAAGACCATGAACCAACTCATTTGCATCATTTCATTCATATTCTCTGACACTCTAATCTTGTCCCTTTGCTTTGATCCAAAGATTTTCTTCAGCTTTCAAGTATTAACTCCCTCTGAAAGGGGAAATACGCACCGCCTGAACAGCAGCGCGATGCTTCAATAATCCAATGTCTTTCAGAGATGCTGCTCACCGGCAGTGGAATGATTTGAGCTGAACATTAACATTCAAATCGGCAGGAAGGGGTGGTGAATGGAAGCATCTGCTAATTGAAGCGTGGCTGAAAGCCCATTGATTAAAAAAAAAAAAAAACAGCAGAGGAGAGCGGGTTAATTATGGAACGGTTCTGTTAGAGGAATCAGAAATGGAAGCCCAGGGAAGTTGGCGTGCGATTGGCGCTAACTCACTGCGGCTGAGATGATGGATAGGGCCTCCTCGAAGTAGTCCCACACCTCCTGCAGCATGTGGCTCTCCACTTGTGACACACCGCTTGGAAGGGACAGCTTGATCAAACTGTGAATGTATTTGCTAAGATGGAGAGACGTAATTAGAAACTGCTTCTCTCCAATAAGAGCTTTAAAGGAAACAGGAGTGTTTTGATGCAGTGTGGTGATGCCTGCATCGTGTCAGGTCAGCCTGTGGTTGTTTCCTGTGCAGCAAGAGAGCGACTCTCAGAGCCTTCTTACATAGCAGAGGGAAGTGGGCCGGAGGTTCCATGGCTAAGGCTTAATTTAGAGAAAAGCAATGAAAAAAAAAAAAAACAACACAATATTAAGTAATGGATCCAATAACATTTCATCTGTTTAGAGTTTTTTTTGTAAGTTTAATAACCTGCAATGGATTCCAACACTTTTATTTCAACATTTTCAAGCTCCAACACAGACTGGAGGATGGTCTCCACCTTTGGATCATTCAGCTTCGCACGAACTTCAAATTCATAGAGCAGCAGCAGGGAGTCTGTGGGGTCTGCTGGAATGCTGCCTTCAAATCCGTTTAGAGGAAGATTTATTCAGCTAACAGTCTATCAGATTATATTGATAAACTGCCTTTCGTACCTGATGCTTTCAGGGTTTTCCAGACCTCCCAACAGGCCTGAATGTGCTCCAGAGCCATGGTGAGCTCCTCATTCTGTGAACCAAACACACTTCACAAGGATTCTGGACTCACTGATGCCATCTAGTGTTTGATTCTTTTTCCCCTCTTCCAATGCGGCGGGATTAAACACCTACGCCTGCGCCAGCAATGTTAGTCACCTCTCCTCTCCACTGGTCTTGGTAAATTTCCATCCTTTCTGAATGTGAGTTTGCTAAATGTAGAGGATGAGGAGGGGGTGGCACACCTGGGTGGAGAAAGGAGACTTCCTGCAGAGCTCCAAAGAGGCACCAGCTGCCATCAGCAGACACGTCCTCTGGCCCATGAGCAGCGAGCGGTCAGGAGGGCACAGCAGGGAGAGCTATAAGGTCAGGAAGGAAAATAAAAACCTTAATTCAGGCAGCTGAAGCAAAGCAGAAATGCTCTGCTTTGTTACCTAAAGTCTGTGTTTTTAACCTACAGAAACACATTGACTGTTATTATCTTAGAAACTGTACTAGACGACCTGGAAATATTAATCATTTATGTTTGTTTTAACATGTTGAGTATATTTACCAATCAACTCATTACTGATTAGATGCTAGCTGAAAGGATTCCTTGATTCCTCAAAACTTCAACTATACAGGACGTTTTATATAACAGACCAACAGTTTGAAACAGGAAGGTGGAGGAAAAAATGTCCTTTCTGACAAAACTTCTGCAAAATGTGAAGAAACTTGAAGTTGTTAAAACCTGAGGGGGATTTTTTTTTACCTCGATAAAAATGCTGTTTGAAGATGTTATTCATAGGTTTGACTATGAAGTAAAAGAAGGGATTCCATTCTTCAATGAATTAATTAATAGAAACTTGCCTTTGACACTCTTTTAGGCAGCTATAGTTTTATTTATGTTAGTCTTGACTGAACTTTTAATCAAAGAAATGCTTAAAAAGGTTCAAATTACTGGAGTGTGATAAAACTTTGTCAGAGCATCCTTTAAATGACTCCTTAGAGTTTATTTCTGTCATGACAGAGTTAAGCATCACTCACCTGATAGGAAAGGACAAAGAAATCCCTCATCCTGTCAGGGCTGCTCTCACACTGCAGAGCCGAGTTCCAGGCTGCAACAGACCAAACGAAGCTGCAGCAAGATTTCAGACGATATCACACAGTGCGGTGTTTGGACGGAAAGAGTCGGTACCGATCTTTCTGAACCAGTTGGCGTCCTCGGCGCGCTGCTCAGCGGTCATAGGAGACTGGTGTGAAATTGTCTGCAGAGCTGTGGGGATGACAAAACGTACAGCCTCTGCATGCACTGCACGGATGCTTGGGAGGAAATATGTAGTAAAATCCAGCTGAAACCAGATATTCACATCTGCTGCATAAAAGGACCATTCACATTTATCCACTGATATTAAATTAGACTAAACCTTCTCTGTTTTATGTAAGTTATGAGTCTGAAATCTGTTGTTACTATCAGAAGTGTAAAGACGACAGGATTACCGTTAATTTAAACAATCTGATTAAAGCTAAAATGACATCACACATCAGTTGAATGGAGAAACAGCTGTGCATAAAAGTTTACGTACCCTTTCATTAAAGACGGAAGAAAATCATCTGCTAGTAAAATAAATTGAAATAGGAAATGGAAATCATGGCATTGATTTTGAATATATTTATATACATACTTATGTAAAATCATCACCATAAATGAAACAAGTAAACAAGCCTGAAGAATGAAGCTCCTGAACTAACATTTTGTCGAGCAACACTTTAAGGGAACCACTGAAATCAGGTGTTTTCTGTAATGTTCAGGAAATGTTGCTTCAATGTTCAAGAGTGAGGTACTTTAATTTGTCTGGGACAGTTTTGGGTTGTTGTTTTTTTTAAATATAAAATTTCAAAAATCAGTATTTTATTTTAATAAATTATTCAGTAATTTTTCAAAATGGAAGCTCTGATTGGTGAAAGGAACATAAAGTCAGCTAAGCTGCAGCAGAAAGGGATTCAAGGAAGGAAGCCCATTCAGCTGCACAGCTTGAAATACTCTGCAGACCAAAATGGTGGTGAACTAGGAAAGAGTGAGTCTCACTGTGACCACAGCAGCAGGAGGAAAGACAAAGTTTTGTTTTTCTATCCAACTTTGCACAAAATATTGGCCAAAATCACACCTAAAGAATGAGGATTCAGCAGAGGAGGAAGTATTAACTGCCTGCAAACTTTGTAAAGACCAGATGAGAAACTTGCTCGTTTTCTTTATTGTTTTTTTTTCTTTTCAGCTGTTTCCTTCTGCTGGTTTATAGTCCAACCCTGATCTTTGAAGTTGGATGTCCAAATTATTTGCTCATGCATTGACGCTCTAAAGTTAATCCCTTTACCAGGTGAGTTAGACCAGAGACCCGTGGAGTTTGAGCCCTCGTTTCCATCTGAATCCATCAAATCGTCTCCTTTGAAGGCGTCAACAGTAAGAACTCTAACCGGGCTAGGAAATGATCTGTGAACTGCTGTACTCAATCGTTTAACCCCTGAATAATATAATGCAGTTTATAAGCAGCCCTAAACACCAATTGAATTGACAAAAACATCTTCATTTGGAGAAACATAACAAATGTCTCCTTGTTCCTTTTTAGTTTTGCAAATATAAAAATCCTAACCCATTTGAAGCAGATGTTCAGTCTACTTTAACCTCATAGACAAACAAAACCAAAAGAAAACTCCTTAAAGTATGTGATCAAACATCCGGTTTCAGCTGCTTATCATTTTTAAATCTTCTTACCCTGTTTAAGGTACCGAAGGAAGTCATCCAGATTGACGCTGCTGCATAGATTTGATTGCTTTAGATGTAGAATTTGAACACTAAAGAATATAAATCTGGTTTTTTTCTGCATTTTGTCTCACCTCAACCCATCAGCTGTTTTTTCTGCTGTGCAGAACGTGAGCCGGACCAAACACCTGAGAGAATAAAAACGAGGGACTGGATGATGACCTCTTTTCTTTCACCTACTAACATCATTATACACAAACACAGTTTCTGTGGGGAAGCTGTGGAGAAATCAGGTCAGTGGATCATTAGAGGTGACTTAGAGGAAGAATCGCTACCATCTGTAAGGGAAGCAAACTACCTGTTACAGTATGGTACACGCTTTCTTTTTCATAACCTTTCTTTCATAGCGTTTGTTTTTAAAGTGCATCAAAGATTCAATTAAATTTAGCAAATCAAACTAAATCAGACACACTTTTAAATAAACTGCAGTTTCTTTCACAGACCTCAGAGCCATCAAAACATGAGCCTCATCTTCTGAGTTTTCACACAAAACCTCCAGGGCTTTTATTGCCGTCTCCTGTTTTCCATTCTGCCACAAAGAAACAAAAATTTAATGATGAATTTAAAAAAAACAGGTCATATTTTTTATTACTATCAAGCATCATGTAACCAAAGATAAAATATTTATAGATATTCATGTCGGGTTTTTTTTCTTTTTTTTTTTGCTTTACACAAAAAAGAATACAAACATTGTAGTATATGTTTGTATTTTGCTTCCTTTAGACCGAAACTACTCAAAGAAATGCAGTCCAGTCAACTGTTTTAAAGAGCTGCAGAGATAACCGGCTCATGTAGGAGAATCTGTCAAAGGTTGTACTATTGATGGACAAAGGTATGCAAGAACAACTATCATGGTAATGGAAGCATTATGCTGTGGGATGCTTTTCTTTAGTAGAGCAGAGAAACTGGTCAGAATATAGGAAAACCTTTACAGGACACCTGATACTCCGGTAGCAGCAACCAACAAAAACCCAGACGGACTGAATAGATAAAACTCAAAAGAGCAAAAAAAAAAAAAAACAAAAAAATTGCGTTACATAAAAAAACGGAGTAGAGCCGCTTCTCCTTCACATCAAGAGGAGTCAGCTGAGGTGGCTCAGACATCTTTTTCAGATGTGCCATGGACGCCTCCCTCGGGAGGTGTTCCAGGCACGTCCCACCGTGAGACCCAGGACACGCTGGAGGGACTATGTCTCTCAGCTGGCCTTGGAGCGCCTTGGGCTTCCCTCTACACAGCTGGAGGAGGAGTCTGCAGAGAGGTAAGTCTAGGAGTCTCTGCTGCCCCCGAGACCCGGTCCCACATAAAGCGGAAGACCACGAGTACATCAAAAAACATTTTTTTATTTCCTATTTACACCCATGGAATTCATCATGCTTGGGTTGATTCTGGTCAAGGTGGCGGCAGCATCATGCATTGGGGATATAAATGTGGTAGGAGTGAAAAGAGCTCTGTGAAATAACATCTATCTGTCATCCAACCTTGATTTAAACTTTTCATCTCTGATCTGCCTGATGGATGTGCTACTCTCTGTTGCTCTAAAGCATTAAAATCCATAAATATAGAATGAAATTGTGGCAAACTCTAAAAAATGAATCTTCATTTATCAAAGGAAACAAAAATTTGTAACATTTTACAGTGGAGTAAGTTTGATTCAAGTTATTTCATCTATTTCTAACAACAGAGGATGAAAGCTCAATATCACGATTCCTTTATATAAACACAGCATAACACCACAGGACTGGAACATGGGATTCATTTTCTCTTAGACCTACTGATACAAATAATGAGAGGAGTGATGAATTCTACCTCCAAAGCAATCTGAGCAGCCAGACTGAGGAGATAGGAAGCTGCGCTCTCAGATAGCAGGACTCTGTCCTCACTGGATACAGGAGCCTTTGACAGGGGCCCCATTGCATTCAATGCCTCTGCAGCTTCATCAAAACAAATAAAAAAAAAGCTGAAAAATAAAACTTCATCTCATGTTTCGTTGCAGTCGTTCATGAAGGACACAGGATATGCTCAGTAGATACCTTTCTCTATGTTGTTCTCCTGAACGGCGATCTTGTAAACACAGAACTGGGTGAAGATACTTTCAGGATCAATCCTTTCTGCTTCTCCAACTGCTTCTTTAGCCTGAGAAAATAGGTGACGTGCACCGACGTCCTGATGATATATAGAAATCTAAACTGCTGCAGCAGGATCATTTGAATTGCGACATTTAATGAGTTAATAACTTCACCTTTTCTATTTGCTGAAGATGCAGAAGGCAGGATGCTCTGTTCCTCTGCAGCTTGGCCAGGTTGGGCTCAATCTGACCTGCCTTGAAGAAACTCAGGGAGTAGTTATACCACTGAAGAGCCTCAGCATAATTACCAGCCTAAGAGCAGAGATAAACCCATATAGACAGGTTGAAACAAGCAATCAGACTTATAATATGCTATGACATAGACTGGCAGAGGAAAAAGAAGTTGAGTTTAGCAAACCTCAAACTGCTCAGAGGCCTGATCCCACAGAAGGACATGTAAACTGTTCAGTGCATCCGGAGTGAGCTGTTTACCGGTGTAGTGGCCTGTGGGAGGGAAAACATTGTCCTAATTCTGCAACACGGTGACATTAGTTGGAAATATGAGAGGGATAGTGAAGGACCGCTGATGATATCTTCTATCTTCTGTTTGCACAGCAGCTCTTTGCCTCTCTGCAGCAGTAGCTCAACGTGCAACACAAGAGCAGCTCCCAGGTCAGGGGAGGACCCAAAGTGTTGACACATATGCTTCAGAAAGTCAAACGCCAGCATTTCTCTGCAGGAATCACAGAACTGTCAGTTTAAACCGGACAGAAGGTGTCTATGGCTTCCCATACAAAACAGCTAAACTTATATATATTGGTTTGAATGTAAACAAAGGATAAAAATTGAAGGTTTTTACCTGTCTTCAGACATGACTAGCTTCACAGTGCTCTGACAGACTTCAACAGAAACCTGGGATTCCAGCATCTCATCAAGTCCTGGAAAAAAAGATTTGCAAACTGTTATCTTAAAACTTGGATCTCTAACCCACTGATTTCATGTCACCAGAAGATTTAAACTGTTTCCTCATTTCACTGTTTTCAAGCATATGATTCGATATCTGAGCTTACCTTTCCCTGCTGAAGCATTCAAACCCCATCAGGTCTTTTGTTCCACATTTTTTGTCATAATAAAACAATGTGTTTTACTTGGATTTGATGCGGTAGATAGTATAGAGTACGATCGTGATGTAAATGATTCAGGATTCTGAATCTGATTTTCTTTTTTCAGAAACCTAAGAATAGCTTTACAGTATTCTAGTTCTGCTATCCTTCGTGAAATGGCAGCCCATGCATCGTAGCGCTAGCTGTGTATGTAGGATTGTTATCCTGTTCCCTGTGTTTAACGTTCAGGATGGAAATAATAGGGACTGGACTTCTGGACTGCTTTTATCTTTCTTAAAACAGTTTAGTGCTAAACTATTGCAGTAATAGATTATTTCTGGTCAGATTCTTACACTTGAGTTGCATATCTTTGCAGCTGTCTTTTAGCTCCTTTTTCTTTTCCAAACCTCAGAGACCTTTGCAGATCAGCTGTATTTCTAGCAGGATGAAATTACACATAATGACTCTGTTAACTAATGAAGGAAACTAGATGCTCTGACTTGGCTTTAGAGGAATAAAAGTAAAGGGTGGTTTAATAAAGCTGCATAGTGCTCATTTGAAAAATATTCTTATTTGTAAAGAATACAAAAATAAACACACTTTCCATTCACTGGATATATCACATAAAATCCCAATTGTTTTGACATTTCTACGTAGCTGCAGCCTAACATTAAAGGAGTATGAGTTATTTTATATGCTCTATACAGTCTTTTAGTAAATATCTCATGGGTAGTAGCATGAAGGATCTCTTTATATACATTGAATGATATTCTGGATAAATGATTAATTGAGCTGTTAGAACTAACCTGCTCTGATGTGATCGTCTGGGGCCCCAGATCTCAGGAGGATTCTTATCTTTAAATACAGCCCAGATGTAGTGACAAACTCCTGCCGAAATGAATGAAGCCAATCAGGCCCAAACCTGATGTTGTTTCTTAAAAAGTGTCTTTGTAACACTCTGTAGTTCATATTTCACATGGTACCTTGTTGGCCAAGCTGACGACATTCAAAGCCTTATCCTGAAACTTCTGATAATCCCACTCTAGATATACTGTGGCAAGGAGACGCAAGATTTTAGCCTGTGGTCAGAAAAAAAAGAAAACTTAGAAACAAAAGTTTCAATCTCTACCTGTTTCCAGTGATTTCTTTTTTTTTTTTTTTTAGCTTCACTCTGAACTACAGTATCTTACCAGAGCTTCATGTCCTGGGCCAGAATTCACACTTGTTTTGCCGATGTCATAGCTTTGACTGAAAAAGAAGAGGTGCCATTTTCCCGACGATGAATTTAAACAGTTTTTTTTTTTCAACAAACATCGAATATTCTATTTACCTCAACCATAAAGCACTGTCCTCAAATTTCTTCATATTATAGGTTTCAACACCGAAGTTGTAGCACATGAGGGAGAGGTATGCCGTCTGTGTTCAGAGAGTGTGTTCACGGTTAGCGTCCCCCTCACTTTCAGCAACAATATGTGCTGTGAATGTGACAAATCAATACAAAGTGTTGTGCTGTACAAGTGCTAACTGAGCGACTGTTTTCTTTCTTGTTTTTTTTTTTTTACATCTTTCGGGAGCCGCTGCAACATGTCTTTACAACGCTGCATGTAGACCATGGCTTCTTCTGATTTCCCTTGGGACACGGCCTGTGAAGGAGGTCACATTTGAATGATAGTGAGATGCCCCGTCAGATATTAAAGATTTCCCTCCTCTCATTGTTTCTTAGTTCACATTTTAGCTGTCTCACACTTCACACCGCAAGTCAGTCAGAACAGCACTTCCTGAGCTGCCAAATATCACAAGAACAAATATTCACATCGAAGGTGTCGAACATCACATGCGCCGCGGCTCACCGACTCTGCCTGGAAGGACAGAATTCGAAGCAGCTCCTTCTCTACATCCGCCTTGGATGAAGAAACCTCAGCTGCCGCGTCGCCTCTGGACATTAGCTGGCTGTAGAGGGTTTCCAGGCTCTAGTGATACAGCAGTTTTTATTACACCATCTTTCTGTTTGAACTTAACTTGCATTGACTAAATCTATGTTTCTCTTTCCTTCTTACAGTCTGGGTGTTCATTTTTTTTCTTTACCTTGACAGCGAGCCTCAAGAAAGGATCTGCCATCTGGGGTTTTTTGCAGTCCAGCCAGGTTCTCCCCGTTTTGCTGGCCATCTGTAAAGATCAGACACTGACAAATGGGCCTTCTCCTGATGAAACGCAGAGAGCACTGGTCGGGTTACAGCTCACCAGGATCTGCTTGCGGACAGCGCCCTCTGTTGGATTCTCAGATTCACAGCAGTAAAGCAGGCTGCATGCGACATGACGGACTGCATAATGGAAATGTTTGAATGTGATGCAATATAACTGCGACCAGAAATGTTCACCGTTTCAGTTTCTACTCCAGATGTGATGTTTGGTTTTAGATTTTTCTGGCTACTGTTAAAGTTTAGGTTTAGACAGATTATGTGATTAAGAGGATACCTTTGGCTTTTTGACCATTACTGAGAACACCACCAGCATTCTTGGTAACTGACCAGTTCCACAGCTGGATAGCACAGTCCTCAAGCTGGAAGATAAAAGATAAAACAAAAAATATATGGTTTCCGTGTTACCTACATACAACTAAGGTAAGTCTATACATGATAGCAAAAAATTCAGATTATGAAAGGTTGGATTAAATAAAAACTACCTTATAGCTATTAGCTCACTTTGAATGTTCAGATTCTCAACTGTTTAATAAACTGCAGAGCTTTTCTAAAGCATTTACATTATGTAACATTACAACCACAACATTGAATCTTTAATTCCTTTTCATGCGAAAAACACAACATAGAATATTGTTTGTAATGAGGAAGTTTAAAGGATATCTGGTTTCTAAATTTCTTATAGATTAAAATATAAAAAAGTGTGGCCTGGATTTGTAAGCATTTAACGTCAAAACCCCTATTTAGGTTCATCTCAAATCATTTTTATGCCACTTTTTTTTCTGTGATTTCTTTAAATATAACAAAACAAAACCAAACAAAAAAAACCAACAAAAACAAAACCAAAAAAAAACTAATGTTTAATTCTGAGGAGAAAGAAAATGGATACTGTTTTTTTTTCCATAAATAATCTGGAAAGTGTTACTTTAACATACAATCCTCCCTGATTTCCTCCCAAGGTGTGCACAGCAAGACAACTAAAATACTAGTCCTTTTTCTACGCAAAACAGCTAAAAATGTTGAAATGTATATGTCTGCATCTAATATCTTCGATAAGAGCAGGCTGACAGAATCACTTGCTTCTCTCCACGTTTCATGCAATCCAAAGTTATCACCCAAATAAACCTGACTGTATTCTTTGTCCCAGCAGATCATGCAATATTCATACTTTTTACAGATACTGTAACAATCTTAGTTTGTTTTTGTTTTTTTAAACCTGCCATCTTAGAACATTCAAGAGTAAAATCGGCTAAAAACCACATCCCACAATTAATTCACCTGAGAATGCGGCATTTTAGGCAAAGAATCCAGTTGAGACACTTCAATGAAGAGTTTCTCTATGGCCTCATCAGAATCTGGCCACTGTTTCTGCAACAGGTTATCTGTGAGAGCTGTGAAAATAAAAGAGCAGAACAATAAGAGAATAGATTATTTAACACTTTCTAGCATAGTATTACATAAAATGACAGAGTGTTATTACAGCTAAAATTCACAAACTCTTCTTTTTGATAATATGACCTAAGGCAGGAGTCTGCATGAAACCTGCAACGGCAAGTGGATTATAACTTGGTACAGACACGGGTCTTTAAATGAAAAACAGGTGTTTTTTTTTGATGGAACCATTGAATTATTTTTTGTCAAAAAAAATGCCTTTTTTTTATTACATGAGTTTGCTAAATATTAGATTCCCACAGAAGAAATAAAAAAAAATGTTTTTAGGTATTTATAAACTTATCAGTAATCCAAAATTGAAATTATGACAATTACTTTGTTGAAATGATCATGTGAGACTTTAAAAAAATCTGGGTTAGTATGATTGTTGAAATTATTAATTAGATTCATCAAGTATTTAGAAAAATAGACACTGATTTGGTTACTGAAATAGCAACTCAAGTATAAACTCAAAACATGCAGTGACTAAACCAAAACTGCACGAAAAATATTTCTAATTACAAAAAACGTCCTACGTATGTTATTATATTTATCAATATTCTCTCTCTCTCTCTCTGTCGATCTCTCGAACCAAGGACCTTCTTGCACTGAAGCAAGTGCTAACCACTTTTCCACCATGTCGCCATTTATACATATGTGTGTGTGTGTATTCAAATAAGAAGTATACGTGTTTAGAAACACAGTTTCTGTTACAGCAGCCTGGTCAGCCAGACTGAATAACTCTGGGAATTAAGTCAAACTGATGAGGTTCAATAGTCTTCAGTCTAAAACAGACTGGACTGATCACAGCCAAGAGTCATGTTTTACTGATGCCCTTGAATGTCCTGAAAGAGCTTTCAACAACTGGTTTCAGAAAAGATGTTTTTACGTCACAACTGGAGTTATAGATAAATGTTTCTAAGCTGTTTCGACTGACTGAAGTTAGTGTTTCCTTTGAAATCAGGCTCTACTTGCTCTATTTCCAGACTAATATGTTGTGTAAATTACCCTGGCTGGACAGGCTAGGTATTTGATGGTGTGATTTTAAGTTGCTTGTACACCTCTTACAGCCTTTTTTTTTACCATTCTAGCAGCACTGAAATTACACTCTAAACATTTCACTAAGCACACAAGATTGTTGATCTCATACTCTAACAATTATTCATATGAACTTTGAACTAACAAATTGTCATTCTTTGTAAAAGCGGTGAGCGGGTTCATTCCTAATTCAAAACATCAAAGATGTTTGTTTTTTTCTCTCAACACAGCTGCACAAATCATCAAATTAACTCGGAAAATTTTTTTCCTTAGCCAATCCATGTGCAAAGAACCTGTTCTATGAAACCTGAACAAGTTGTCCAAAATCTGAACCCTATGAAACACAAACTGTTGTAATATAAGGACATAGACAAGGACACAAACTGCTGTTGGAGTAATAGAGACAATCCCAACGATGCCTCCTCTGGAAAGTCCAGAAAATCAACATGATGGGGTGAAATAAGAGGAGGCTTATTCTACAACAATGTTAAATAACCTGTTGAGATTTAAACATTATTCATATAATTCATTAGAAAAACTATTTCTATTTCACTAGATTGTTTTTAACTTATAAAAAC
>JAUZNJ010032464.1:0-13661 GCA_034780135.1 Jordanella pulchra | reverse complement strand
TTGAGGGCTCCAGCCCAGGAGACCCACGGCGCACTCTGCTGGAGGAAAGATGGTAAACAGGCTCCGGATCCCAACACAATTAATAATACAGAATATTTAACTCACACAAACCTTTTGTTATTGAAATGATATATCATAAAGCTTAATGATTTAATCAGCTACAAAACTCCAACAATCATGTTTATGGTAAGAAGTAAAAACCTACCAGGCAATCTGCCAATCAGCATGTTGGAGTGTATAAAAACTCTTATAAAATGTTTCTAAATATATAAAATGTTATTAAAATGCTTCCCATTGCCTGTTTATATTGTGTGTTTATATTTGCTTATGAATATATTAAATGCATTGTCACTGTCTATATTTCTATAACAATTTCTTATTATTAAATGGAATATTATTTATAATAAATTTATATGGTATATCCATTGGGGCAGCTGTTTATTGGAATACATTATGTATTATTAGGGAAATGTATTATTCCAGGACATTAACTATGACCAGGGTACAGAAGTAAAAGTTTATTTCAAGATTTTTTTTAAAATATTTTTGTATTGTGTTTTTATTTAGTTCAAAGTTTATGAAGTTACTCTTTACAATCTGATGTGAATCTAGACTGATGACTTTTTATCTTTACAATCTACCTTCAAACAGTTTTTGCTTTTGTTCTTTGTTCAGGAGTTATTTCATTTAGAGTTAGTTAATTGTCCTCACAAAAAAAAAAACACACAACAAAAAAAAACCCCAGTAAAGAGCAACCGGTCCGATGGTCCAGTTACAGTCTAGAAGATGCATCATATCATTTGTGAGTTTTGATCTCACAAATCCCAGAAATTCAATCTTCCAGCCAGCATCATGTTTCGCAAACATTTATTTCACATGATAAATACAGACTAGGGTAGGGACACTTGAAGGAAATTTATGTAAGCTTCCTCTTAAAAACTATAAATTTCTGCAACAAATTGCACCAATGAACCAAACATTTAAGTGTTGCATGATAAGTATTGAGAACACCACCAAGGTCGGAAAGCGATATACCCTGAGGATCGTCCCCGTTTGTGTAAAACTCATTACATGTCATCCAGTCACTCCACACTTTCAAGCTGAAAATTCAGTCTCAACCCAATCACTGAACCAACCACCAAACCAGCAATGAGATTCTCGGAGCGATGCTCCTGGAGGGGGCCAATAACTTTGCTGAGAAAATTAAATAAGCTGTCAACAGCAAACATATTTTAAGGTTCCTTTGAGGTTTTTACAGTGAACCGAACTTTGGTCGACTGGAAAAGATTCGATTGTTGTTTAATTTACTTCCCAGAAGCAAACTTTCCTACTGCACCATTGTGGAAATTTCAAACGAAATGCTCTGCTCACTTCTTGTATTCACCTGCCTCCTCTGTTGCTTTTCCCTCCCATCTGAGACAAATGTTTAATAAAACCACACATGACACCACAAATACGGAATGATCACGTCTGGGAGCTCACAGTATGATTTTCAAATTGGATTTTCCAGCCCTTTGCCTTTACTAATGTGTTTGATATTATTTTTGGATTAAGTGAGACAGTGAAGTGTGAGATTACAACATGACCAGTGTAGAAAGAGAGAGATCCTGTTGGGAGAGGTCAAGCCATAAAGCTTGTCTCATCTCTGGAAGGAAATGAGGCATTAGATTGAGTTCCTGTTTT
Source organism: Jordanella pulchra (assembly GCA_034780135.1). NCBI lineage: Eukaryota > Metazoa > Chordata > Actinopteri > Cyprinodontiformes > Cyprinodontidae > Jordanella > Jordanella pulchra. The sequence continues at coordinate 11,978 of JAUZNJ010032464.1, read as the reverse complement.
AGTCACCCAGTCCAAATGGGTCATCTACCCTCAGGATCTTGGAGTCATTTTGAGAAAGAAAGATCACAAAATGTTTTCTGTCACTGCTTCCTGGCAAACACCACAAATACTTCCTCCAAGAGATTTTTGGAAAGAGTTCAAAAGGGGTTAATCATGGTTTAGTTATTCTCTCATTCCGACTTTGCCCTTTGATCCATTTGTTGTATTTTTAATTTCTTTTTTGGTTCTGTTGTTAGTTCCTTGTTCCTAATGGATTTGCTAATTTAGAGTTTAAGTTGTTTTAGCAGAAACCCCTGGTGAAAGATCAAATCAAACTTTATAAAGCGCTTTTCCTGCATGCATCAACGCAAAGTACTTTACAAGGTAAAAACAGTTTAAAAACAAGCCATCACACAAAAGGTTTACATAGTTAAAAGGAGAACAAGCAAACACCTTTTTCACAGTCACACACATAAACAGTACCATCAGCACCCCTCCCCTTTACAACATGAACTCTAGCCCCTTTGAACTCAACTGAAGATAAAAGTAAAAAAGACTGGCTTGACGCTGTTGTAAGGACGCATTACCTTGGGGATCCGTCCACACCAGAGGCCAGCACCACCACAACCACAGGGGGCGCTACCACAGCAACATCCTAGATCAGGGAAAGCCAGGGTCCAACCCACAACCACAGGGCAGTAGTGCAGGACCGCCGGCCCTCCAAACAGGGATGATCACCATTGGAGCAACCCTGCAGGTTGAGCAGGCAGAGCCCCCAGCATAGAGGATCCACATGAGGGGAGTTTCCCTTAAGCTAGGTGTGCGAACTAACACATCAGCTACTGTAACACAAATTGCTAAAAATAAATAAGTCAGTGCTCGTTCTGATTTTAAAAAAGGATCAGAACAAAGACATTTTTTTTTAATGTAATTAAGGCTAGAAGGCAGGAGTACAGTATGGGAAGACAGTGACCCAGCAGATGCTTTGAAAAATGATCAGATAACATTGGTCCTGTTCATGGGCGGTTGTTGAATGAAAACATATACTGCAAAACTGATCTAACTTAGTCAATTTTTATCGAATTATATGCATCTTACCTTGATTTTTGAGCCGGTCAGAAGACAAAAGAATAAGATGATTTATGCTCAACATAAAAAAAACCTGTTTTCTTATTTCAAGTGCATCATGTGTAATTATTTCATTATGAGAGGAAAAATACTCCTTTAACATCTTATTTATATGCTTGAATTATAGGCAAATGCACTCATTTTAAGAGATTTTTACTTATTTAGATCAGCGTTTGCGCCCATGAAAAAAAATGTCTCATACGTTTTGAAAAACGTATTCTATAGCAGAATATTGTTCCCTACGTAAAATAAAAAAAAGGCTTCTAGATCATTTTGAGGTATTGTCTTCCAAATAGATCTACCGCAAGCATCTGTGAGATGTGCTTTCCAAACAAACCCAGTCCTTTGTGGTTTCTAATATCAACTGTACACTACCTGGCCGTTTAGTAGAAATAATGGATCGAACAGTTTTGATATTAAAAAGAGGGATTAATATTCTTTTTGGCAGGTGGTACCAAATAGCTGCTATGTTGTTTACAGATAAACCTAATTACCAAATGGTTGACATGGTTCAACGAGAAACCGTCACTTCAGTCCTGCAAATTTCTTGCTGTGTTTTCAATTTAAGATCTTTTCAGCCCAAAATAACTGATTTCAAATGGCCTCTGGCATGGCCATAGCTTCCAGTCTGCTCTCTTAAATTCCAAGTCATACTATCTTTCCCTCCGGCATCCCCTTCTTTCCTGATTACTCTAACAACCGCCCCTCCCCCTGCGTTGATACTGCTGCCATCTTGGCGTTCTAACAAGACTGTTGGGCATATCCTCAAGCCTTCAGGGGCTCATTAGTTTGTCCATTGGACTCAACAAGCCTCGGTGGCAACCGTGAAGCAAAACCCACTTCAAGCTTTCAAGCAGAGGAAGGCCGGAGTCAGCTCGCTCCTGGGGAAGAGTGTCACAGCTGCCTCAGCAAGTATGAGGCAAAAACAACTCAAAACAGAAATCTAGAAAGCACTTTTTGGACAAAAGTGTCCATCCTGTGACAGAACAGCGACGGACGGATAACCGCTCGCTGTCAGGATTGGCCGAGGCTGACGTGAGAATGCAGCGGTGAGAATGAAACTTGCCAAATGCATCAGCAGTATTTCTGTTGTCCAGATTCCAGGAGATAAAAAAGCTTTTGTGATTTCTAGGCAGTAAACCTCATTTCTATCTTTGGAAGGGGAGTGTGGTGGGAGGCGGGCAGAGAGACTGAGTTCGAAAGTTGCGGCATGACAGGCGGTAAAGATTTCGAGCTGACAGTTGACAGCGGAGGATGGAGGCCCTGATGCTGGGAAGAAGGAGGGGGTGTTAGGAAGCTGTTTCTGACGCTGCTGAAGCCTAAAATGTCCTCTAGCCTGAGGAAAGATGATTCGACTGCTGCTTTTCAGGGTGAAGAGAGAAGACCTTTAAGAGGGCAAAGAGTTTGGTTGCTGTTGGGATTTAGATGTAGTGAGGAAAAAATTAAAGGTTTATGTTTTTACAAATCTTAGAAAAGAAATATAATGTAGCTATTTTTAGCTAAAAAATACGTTTTTTTTTAAAGACATTTGATCCTGTCCAATGAAGGCTGATAAAATCCATGCATAGCCTCCCGCAGGGATGTAACAGAGCGATGGATAGGATCCGGTGATGAAATGGAGACGGGCCAATCTGTCAGAACAATGTCTGAGACAAATTGTCCAATTTGGACCTCTCTGCATCCCTCCTGTGGGTTTCTGCTGCATCTCTGCTGTGACGTTTTCCCTATTGGTGCAAAATATTCACACAGGATTGTACCTTTCTGTAGATTAAAGTGGTTAAGATTTTTTTTTTAAATCTAGATGTCTAAAGCTAAATAATGATGGAGTATTTTTTCCCAAATCTGATTCTAAAAGTACTTTAAAAACAAAATTTTCGGGTGTCGTTTTGTCAATTTTTAAATTCCTAACATTTGTTAGAGTGAAACTCAACTGAAGGATTCAGACTTATTTGAATTTTCATTTTAACTATTTAATCCTCAAAAATTACTCATGCCTCTTACACTATTTTTTATTTTGCCACATCATAGACAGATACCTCTTTAATCTCATATCCTGTTACTGTGCTGACACATTATGCTGCAATAAAAAAAGGAGGTACATATGCAGCCAAGTTAGAGCCATAAAGTTTGTTTGTTCAAAAACTCTTTTTTCTTACCAAAATAATTTGAAACGGAAACAAAAAAATATTTTTAAGGGAAATATTATTTTCAAAACTGTAAAAAAAGAAGATTTAAAACTAAAAAATGTTTAAAATTATTTTTGTAATCTAGGTTGTCTTCTTTTGGCCTAAAATGACTTTTTTTTCCCTTTTCCAAATAATTTTCCAGTTTTAGATTAGGTTTTTTTCAGTTTAGAAAAAAGGTTTTTGAAGAACTATTTTAACCCCAATTTAGATCCATAAAAATAAGTCAAAATCATTTTGAAAGAAAAAAAAGCGAATGTAGAAATTAAAACTAATTCCAAACTATGGTGTCTAAAGCAGGAGCCCCTGATCCAGAAGAAAAAGGCAAAGACAGGAAAGGACAGAAACAACAAGGACTGAGACAGAGAAAAAACACTAATTCATTTTATAATAATTTCAGTTATATTTATTTAACCCCTTATGGGACCACATTCAAAATATTACCTTGAAACAAAGTAAAGTAGTCAAGCTATATCTTGCATAACAAAATAAATTGGCTTCCCTCTCAAAAAAAACAAAAAACAAAAGCTGCAACTACTCTTATTTTGTGCAAACAGGATCGGTATTCGTCTCACACTCAACAAATGTGGCCTGTACAAAAAAGTGGAAAGAAGAGAGCCACTATAAAGATCTATAAGAAGTAGGGAACACAGAAAGCATGATAAAGAAGGTGCTGAAATACATGGAAATGATGCGTGATATAGATAGTAAAATTAGGTAACGTTCTGTTAGCGCTGTTTGTGTGATAAAACAAATACAAAGACATGTGAAAAAACAAAACATATGCAACATAACACACTGCTTTATGCAAACGGAGAGTGCAAATATGTCCTGGCACTGCGAGAGAACTCTTACATAAGACAAGGCAGGCAATCGAGATAGAGCGTGAGCAGGGAACAATGAGATATGTGGTCTCATTGAGGTGCAAAACAATGCAGCAAATGTGCAAACATAATGAGTCAAATGGATAAAAATAAGCTGGAGTAAAGACATGCATTCAGTGTGTTAATTTTCAATTTAGTTCCCGTGTGTTTTTAAGTCAAACTGCTTGGGGCAGAGGCAGCTCTTGCATGAATGGCTTCTTGAGCAAGCTCCTTATTCTGCCTCCCAACACACAGCCGAACACAAGAACCCTAGATGAAGACCATTCTGCAAAAAAAGGCTTTATTATGTATCAATTAGGACAGATTTAAAACTCAAACAAAAAAATACATGTTACGTTAATTAATGGGCGTTTTAAAAATGTGCAGAGGTGGAATCAGACGCTTTGTTCAGCTTCATAAAACTGTGGCAGCAAAGAGTCTAAACGCTGTTGACAACACAAGTTGGTGACCCCTCCAAGATAATAGAAATGAAAACACGCAATAAAAGGATTAATACCTTCCTTTTTGCTGTCCTCAACTCCATGCAGTGGGGGGAATGTCCCTCCCTCCTTCTTGATGGTAGAAATAGACTTTTGTTAAGGGGTTGGCAGAGTCCTTCATAATAGGAGCAGTTTCAAAATTGTCAAATATCTCATAAATGTCCATTCATTCCTGCAATGCAATGTTTAATAATGTTAAAGACTCAGCGGTCAGAAGCAAAAGTTAGATTTTGATTACATATTTTTAACAAAAACAAAATTCTTAAAGTTTGCACAAGTGAAATGTTTTTATAACGTTTTTTTCACTTCAAATTTCTGCATAGACATCCTGCTGGAGAAATGTTTTCATGTACTCTTTTATTTAACAGCCATATGCCTTTGCAATCTGCCCTAAAACTTTTTTTGAAAATTTTTTTATATTACTTTAAAAAGGGTACTATACACCCCTTACATTTTTATGAATGTTTTATTATATATTTCCACTTGACAAGAATGAAGATATGACACCTTGTTTCAATGTGAAGCACTCAATATTTAGCTTTTATAACGGGTTGATTTCCCCCTCTCAATTAGTGGTCTGCAACCTGTGGCTCCAGAGCCACAAGTGGATTTTAGGGTCCTATGTAATTTAAAATGTTAACAAGAACTAACTAATGGTTTTAATGTCAGTCTTGGAAGCTTTAGCAGGTGATAAAAAGCATATCTGAATTCATTGTCCACAACAGAATATCAGTGATACGTTTCTAGATCAATTTTAGTTGTTTCCTTGGAGATTATGTGAAGCTTTTTATACATCATTTTTCACATTTGTTAGAACATCCTGTAGAAGAAATCCATGCCTTATCTTTTGGAAAAGTTTGATGTTTTTCCTTTTTTTTTCAAAATATAAAAGTACAAATAAAATGACAACAGATTTCCCTTCTCATATATTTATCAAAAATAATCAATTAGGTTTTATCAAAAGGTCATGTAAAATTTGTGGCTCTAAAGGAATTTTATTTATATGGACTTGGAGAAAAATGGCTCTTTGGATTTTAAAGACTGCAGACCCCAGGCCTAGAGCAATGAAGTGAAAATGTCCAAATTGTTTTTGTTTTTTTTTGTTAGTGTTACAAGGTCTCGGGTGGGAATTGGGAGCATGTGTCAAATTTGGTGTGATCTCTTTCAAATTTTACTGGAAGTTCATCTCAGTTCAACCCTATGGCAAAAGACTCTCTGAGGATCTGAAACCAGAACTTGGTTTCAGTGGTATCAAGCTTGATAAGTAGAAAGGAGAATGTGCCTTGCATACAGTGTCTTGCTTCAATATATGTTTTTAGAAGAAACTGAAGTAAAAGGGGCTGGGTGGCCAAATATTATCTGGTTAGCATCTATAATCCGTCCTCTAAAGGAAGGCAGAACTTGAAGATCTAGTGAACCCTGCGCCCAAGTTAAAGCAGTGCTGGAAAGTAATGGTGGCCTAAACTTGGTCATTTGCACTTAAGGATTTACTCACTTTTGTTAAAAGTGGTTTAACTGAATTATTTTGAGGAAAAAGACAATCAAATAAAATACAAGCTGTGCACAGACTTCTCTACACTTAATCAAAGTTTTAGCTTTATTAAATACACTGCACAAACTAATCTAAAAATCAGTATAATATTCTTAAAATAAACGTATTTGCAGATAAATAAAATGACCTACTAATTAAATTAGTATTTTTGTCCCAAAAATAACATAATTAGGTATTCTGCTCTTAAAGTAAAATAATGTACAGTAGTTGTTGGGTTTTTTCTTACTTCCTCTTATTTCATTGACATATTGACATATTGTCTCTTTAGTAGTGTCAGGGAGCGGTTGTTTGCAGGCCAGCAGCCAGGCACTCTGCGATTTCCAGCTGCTATACGTTTACTTTCAGTGGCTGAAAAGAAGAGACCATAGCTTAGATGCAGTGACTGTCTACCAGCTAGCTCCTGGATCAGCTATTCCGACCAGTTAATGCGCCATTTCTAGGTGCAAAAGTTCAGAGTTCCCTACCATTTTGGATTCTTACCAATGCTTTAAAGTTTAAAACACCCGATGTTCAAAAAAACTTCAACCCTAACATGCACTGCAGCACCTATTTCTTTCTTTAGAAAAAACAGAGAGACTAGAGCTTCATACCTTTCTAATGACTTAAGTTTCATGTCTTTTTCCAACTTTGTCAGGTGATGCAATATAGGTGCATGATTCATAACCTTGTTATATGCACAGCTAACAGTTTTGGCACATTTAGCTAAGTAGTACTATTTAGCACATGTGGCTACATGGTGCCAAAATGACAGGTTCGCTTGGCAAAATGGCTCACTAAAACAGTTATAGATTAAATTTGCTTCAGTCCTAATTTTCTGCAGTTAGAGTTATTTCGTTTTCAAAATGACTTTCATTGTGTTTTTAACTGATTACTAACAGAAACAAAACTTAGGATTGACTTGAAAGATTAGATTATTTCTTTCTGTAATCACAAAAAATTAGACATAGTTTTCCAATCGTCACAGTTTATGATAGTGTTTTTTTTCTGGAAATTATTATTGTACGTTTTTTGACATTACACTAGTACCAAATGGTTGCATTTAAAATCTGAGAACTTTACAGCTAATCTTTATGTTATTTGATTTCTCAGGCAATAATTGGTTCTGAAACTCTTTGTGCTTAAACTAACCTGACAAAGACTGTAAATTAGTCAGACTATCCCAACATGTAATCATTCTTTATAAAACACCATAGTCTGTTTTTTTGTTTTTGTTTTTAAATCATATTTAAAAGAATACAAATAAAAAAAAACTACATCTATGCAAGGACTTGGAAATCTTATATTCAGTTTAAATCTACCAAAGGTAAATGATCAAATTCTGGCTTAGCTTGTCATGTTATGTCAATTTGGGTTTCTCTATTTATTTTTCTCCACAGAGGACTTTGCTTAAATCTGTACATCTAAGAAACAAAAACTATGAACCAGATTTGTAAAGCATTGTATCCGTTCTCAGATAATTTATCAACCATAGACTATGTGCAAACGGTTAATGAAGAGGACCTCGACTTACTAGATCTTCCAGATTTGATGTTTAAGAATCTGCCATGATCTCAAAAAAATGAATCACTATTCAAGTGACGTAGGACATTTTGTGCATGATTACATATATATCTTTGCTAGTTAAAAATGTTCATAACATGTCACCACTTGTTTCAGCCACTACATCCACCTTAGCATCAATCCTGTGGATAATCAGAGTTGTCTTTCCTCTGACTCAGACATGTAATGCTGACAAGCCTGCAGCTGCTACAACCATCTTTTCCAAGTTTCATTTCTCAGGGAAAACAAAAAAGTCCATTTAATTGGATGAAAAGTCTCTGGAATTCATGTTGGAATAAAATCTGAAGTATCACAGCAAACAATTCAACTCTAAACTGGCCTCTTTGCATCAGACCTTTTCATTTACAAATGATTTTTTTGTCTAGTTTAATGAGTCCCCCTGTGACATCAGGTGGCCCAGATGTTCACTACCCTGAAACATTAGTTATATTCTTTAGCTTACTATCAAAAACTTCCATCTGTTGTTAAATACCACATTGATGCATTTTGTACCAAGCTGTGTTTCACAACAGCACAGTTGTTAAAAACATAATGTGCCCCTATCCGATTACTTTAACTGCACAGCATCAGAAACAAGGCTCTTAATTATAGTTTAGTCACATGCTGACACAGCAGGATAATGCACCACTTTGTGAGACCCAATTCTCTCTGATAAGAGGTTTGTATAATTTCGATATAACACGATCTTCTTGCATAAGATCTCATAGTGTTTTGTACACATTAAGCTAGCAGTAAATACATTAAGCATGGGCAACATTTTATTATAATTGTGGTTATGAGAAAATAACGAACTCCAGCATAACACAGTATTTTTTAAATAGTTTTGGTGCGTCAGTAGAGTTATCATAAACTTTTTTTTTCATACTGAGGATATTTTATTTCCCCACAGGCTCAAAAAAAAAACAAAAACAAAAAAAAAACGGAGTGGAAGCAGTTTTCTTTCCAGCATCCCCCAGAACATGAGAAAAAAAAAGCCAGAGAGGGAAGAAGACAATATGCTCCACACTAAATTGCAATATTGCTCAGATCATTTCTCGGCTGTTCACATTCTCCTCTGTGTGAGTTTGAGCTGATTGTGGCCTCGGGTTACAGAGGCCTTCTGTTTGTGTAGCAGATCTAACCTTGGAAGCCCTGCAGCAACACATCCTTCATCAGATAACCCCAACACCAACAACACATACACAAAAAGGAAGAAAAAAATGGAACTGCAGACACACATTCTGCTGGCCAAGCAGGACGGTCGCCACAGTTTCTGTGCATCCATCCCTGCCAGCTTGTGTGTTACCCGTTGCTTCCTGCCAACCTGAGCCCTTTTGTCTGCTCCAACATATTTCCATAAATCTATCTTTAGATGGGACTCTTCATGACAGCTCCAGTTTTCTGAATTGTTCCAGAACTGTAAATGCTCAGTATTTTGAGGCTTTAGGGTCCAAGAGTCTCCTCGTTTGTTGGAGCTTCTCCCAAATTATAGCTCCTTCTAAACACAGGTGTCCTAGGTGGGCCATTCCATTAGACAGAAGCCTTTATTCAGGGAAAGGCTCCCTGTTGAGGCAGAACAAAGACGCTCTCTATCCAACAGAGGCAACAGGAGGAGGGAGGTACGTCCTGACAAGTTGAAGGCATCAACTTTCTGGCTTAAATACCCTTCCCCTTTTTTGTTCTGCAAAGAACAAACCTCAAAACTTCTCAAACTAACTAAGCAGAATGAAAACTGCCGGGGGTATTGGAAACATTTAAAAAACAACAAAACAACCTTCAATGGCTTGCTGATAATGGATTTGTTGTTTAATTAAAAGCAAATGTACTGAAAGTGACGTTCACCCGCTTATATTAGCTCTTCCCTTTCTCCAAGTCAGAAAAGCTATTCCTGATAAACTCTGCCGATTTATTTAGGATTGTTCTTGTATTACTTCAGAAGGAGTCGAGAAGCAGGCAGTGGTTAAAAAAATAAAATAAAAACAAGTTCTGGACCGCCCCGTTTCCATTGCATTTGAACTATAAGAGAGTCCATCTACTATGCCTCCAGCTGTGGCGCAGAGTGTCAACCTAATAGCTGCTGTAACAAAGTTAAGAAATGATTCACTTCGGATTGCTGAGGGCTACCTTTGTTGTATAGTTCTCTGCAGTAAAGGAAGGGTGAATCATGGTTATGATATACTGCATTTAATGTTAGTTTTCATAGAAGAGAGGATGGCAGAATGATGCATTTATTCAGTGCCTTGATTCTACTCAGTGCAATTATCTGCAAAAGTTAATGAGGACGTTTTCAGAGAGGGGTGTCTGCAATTACTGTAAAGTAGCACCGTCTTCCATTCATAGCAGTACTGCTTTGAGTCGCCACTGAATTTCTATTCGAAGACCTGTGAAAACAAAGAATGGTTACAGCTGATAAATACTTTCTGGTATTATTATTACATTGCATAGGCACGCGCTTTGTGCAAGTGGGGTAAAGTCAGGTGGGACATACAGTCTTTGAAAAGCGAGTCCTTACATCACTTTTACCCCCAATATTTTATCCTTGTTACAGCATGATTCTGACCTAAATCCAACTAATCTTAATTAAAAGCAAAACACTAAAACTAGAACTAAGATCTCAAGATCAAAACCAAACTAAAATGGCAAAGAAGTATTTTTGACTAAATTTAATTAAAAACATTGAATTTTTCATCAAATTACTGTAGGCCAACAGTTATTCAAAAGTAGTCAAAACTGCTTCAATATCACATTTAAACTGGGTACATTTCCTGAACTTATTTTTATAATGAAAATCTATCAGCAATATCCCCGGTTTAATCCAGGAGAACAGTAGTTCCCTTTTTTTCTCTATAAAATTTCTGAATTCCTGATGGCTTTCTACCCGTGAAACATGGTTTCTTCAAAAACCGTCATCGACTTCACAGTCTGCTTATGTGCGTAGCGACACTGATTAGTTGAACCCGTCTTTCTAATCCCAGCTTGACATGTTGCGCCCAAGATGAGTCTAACTCTTGCTTTTCTGAGGGAGTCTTTTGAAATACCTCTCTGTTGTGGAACAATGTAATAACTGGGATTACATTAAAAGAAGGACATGAGCTGAGTTATAATGCAATGCTCTCAATTTATAGGTCTGTCTACATCATCACTCTGAATTATTGTGACAAAAAGGCATGCAAAAGGTCATCAGAGGATCACTATATGTCACTGCATTCCCTGGACAAGATAGGCAGTTTCACAGACATTATTGGGAGGGAGGTTCAGGCATGGACACCAACTTCAGCTACAGGAGGAGGCCTAGAATATACTACACTACAAACAGTATCTATCCAGGCTAAAGAACACCTAAGGGAATCCCCCAAATTAGTGGGTTGAAGAGGGATATCTGGGTTTCCCCCTGTGGGACTTTTACCCTACAGTTCTTAGTCGTCCGCTTATGCTGCATAAATAATCAACGAATGGCCGAGTAAAGACAGTAGCACTTAGAGGCTCAAGGAGCTGGAAAACGTAACATACAGCAATTTTTTTCATAATATTTGAAAACTGTATAGATTAGACCTTGTTGGATTTATGCATACAGTATGTATCAACAGTACAGGAATTTTCTTAATCAGCTCCTTGAAATGTAATCAACCAATACCCCTCTTTATTACTTTAGTAAATATACACACAGCCTGCCACATCATCACCTCATTACATCATACACATGTTTTTAAGGACACTATGAATGCACGGTGACAGAGCTCTCTGATAACTATAACCCACTCTGTCTGTATATTCCCATTTCATTTCCAAATCTTGTCCTAATTAGATAAACTGTTTAGGAAAACGCCACCCTTAACACATAACAGGCCGCTATTAGTAAGGATTTACATGAACATACATGATTAATAGGGGTAATCCTAAAACAATCCTTTTAAACAAAGTAAAATGAGTCAATATCAATTTAAATATTTATCAATAATAAATATTTTCCAAATTTACTATTTGGAGTCAATCTTACATATAGATATAAAAAAAATGAATGATTCATATAAAGATTTAAGATACAGAAGTGGAATTAAGATAAAGAACCCGAAAGCCCGAGATTTAAAGAAAGGATGGTAAATAAAAGAAATGTGACGTTAGAATTTTTTGGGAGTTAACTAGAAGCTTCATCAAACAGGAATGTTTTAAGCCTAGCCTTAAAACTAGATAAGGTGTCTGCCTCACGGACTAAAACTGGTAGTTGGTTCCACAG
>JAUZNJ010032463.1:0-13661 GCA_034780135.1 Jordanella pulchra | reverse complement strand
CCCTTGATACTTTCTACTACTGCTTTAGAATCTGTACACACCACCACCCTGTCTGGTCGAATCTCCTCAACCCATTGTAAGCTTAATATAACTGCCATCATTTCTGCTGTAAATACCGACAATTGATCTGGTTTTCTTTTAGAAATACATTTTTTAAACTCTGGAATATATATTCCTGTTCCCACATATCATTTTAAGTTCTTAGAGCCATCTGTATAAATTTTAAGATAATTGTTATATGTATTACCCATGGAGGAATAACGCTAATTGAATTAAACTGAGCTATTTCCTTGTCCTCTAATCCATACATTTTAATCCATTTCCTAAGCGTCCATCCAAATCCATTACTTTGGAACTTCAAATATTCCCAACAATTCTGTAAAATAATTGAATTCACATTATCATCTATATTACTTTTAATTTTCATCCAATATGCTAAAGCTAATTTAATTCTCCTCATTTCCAGTGGAGTTTCTCCAGTTTCAATTAAAAGAGCATTAATAGGTGTTGTTTTTACTGCTCCTGTACATTTATGTAAAGTCCTACACTTTAATCGTTCTATTTTATGTAATGATGTTTTAGCTGCTGCTCCATCTATAAAACTGTCATAATCTATTATTGCTCTCATGAGAGCCCTGTATATGCTTAATAATGACTGTCTATCTGCACCCCAATTATTTCCAGCCACAGCTTTTAATAGATTAATAACTTTTTCACACTTGGTTTCTAAGTTATCTATATGTGTTTTCCATGAATAAGAGCTATCCAACCATAAACCTAGATATTTATATTCTGTTACTTTTTCTAAAGTCTGTCCATATAACGTTATTGCTTCTATATTAATATTTCTCTTCTTTGTGACAACCATATAACAAGACTTGCTTGCTGATAATTTAAAACCCCATTCATAAGACCATTTTTCTACTTTACTAAATGCTCTTTTAATATTTCCTACCACATATTTAATATTTTCCCCTTCGTAACATATGGCCCCATCATCTGCATATAGTGCAGATTTTATACATTTATCAGTATCATAGAAAATATCATTTATCACAATATTAAATAAAATTGGACTAATTACACTACCTTGAGGTATTCCATTTTCAACATTAAATTCGTTTGAATATTCATTCCCAATTTTTTCTCTTATTTTTCCATCTTGCAGAAAATTTGCAATCCAATTATACATTCTCCCATCTGTTTCATTTTTATAAATAATCCTTCTTTCCATAATGAATCATATGCTTTTTCTATATCAAAAATACTATAATCATTATTTCCTTCATTTTTAAAGCTTTCTCTATATCATTACTGATTCTAGTTAGAGCATACATTGTTGAGCTTCCTGTTCTGAATCCACATTGATATCCATTAATAAAATTATTCTTCTCAAGAAAATATCCTAGTCTATTTACCATTATTTTCTCCATCCATTTACTTAAATGAGAAGTTAGCAATTGGTCTGTAATTATTTGGACAGGTAGGATATTTACCTGGCTTATTAAATGGTAAAATTATTGCCCTTTTCCAACAATTTGGAATCGATCCTTCTTCACATTTTATTAAATAGTTTTAATATTAATTTCAGTATTACTTATGGAATCTGTCGAAACATAGCGTAGCATAATTGATCCTCCCCTGGAGCTGAATATCCTGTCCCTTTTAATACTGTTTCTAATTATTTCACGGTTATACTGATATCTAATGTTGACATATACTTTTGAAATTTTTCTAGTGAGTTTTTATGATTTCTGAGTTTTTGACTCATCTGCCTTCTGTGATTATCTGTCAGATGATCACCACTATGAACTGTGGCAAATGTTTACCTAATAACTCTGCCTTATCTTTATTTAAAACCAATACCTCCTGTCCTCTAACTAAGGATGAAATATTAACATTATTCTTTTTCCCCATCATTCTTCTAAACATTGTCCAAACATTCTGTAAATTTAATCTGAACCTATTGAGGAACAATAATCTCTCTAAGTTTTCTTTTTTGCGTCCTTTATAGTTTTCCGAGCCTTTGCTGTTTTCCTTTTATAATCAATAAGGTTTTGGATTGGTAAATTTTTCTGTAATATTTCAAAAGCTTTATTACGATCTTTAATTGTTTTACTGCATTCATTATTCCACCAAGGAACTACTTTCTTCTGACCTCTCACTTTTATTTTTGGTATGATATAATTAGCAGCATTTAGAATATGTTCTGTTATTTGATTTGTACACTCTTCAATATTACCTTTTAATGTTACTGTATGACTTGTTTCCTCACATTTTGTTTTAAATTTAAACCAATTAGCTTTATTAAAGCACCATCTTATTAATGTCAACTCTTCTTGTCTATTTATATTGTCATTATTGTTTGTACTCACTGGGTAGTGATCACTCCCTAGTGTAGACTCCCAATTAACATCCCATTCACATGCACTAACAAGACAGTCAGATATTAATGTAATATCCAAACATGAAACTGTATTTTTATGTATATTTACTCTTGTACCTTTTCCATTATTAAGACAAACTAATGATCTTTCATCCATTAGTTCTTCCACTATTTTACCATTACAATCTGTCGTCTTGCCACCCCACAGACTGTTGTGAGCATTAAAATCTCCACACCAAACTTCTCTTCGATGTATTTTCCCTATTTCCTTAAATATTTCACAATCAAGATCTTTACATGGATTATAATAATTTATGATTTTAATATTTCCATGTTTCCTTAAATTAAATATTTCTATATTAACACATTCTAATTTTTTATTTAATGAGTTTTTCTTATATGCAATTCCTTCCTTAATTAAGGAGGCACATCCTCCTCCACTACCATTACTTCTATCCTGTCTTTCTATGTTATATCCAGGAATTTTAACATGTAAATTTGACTTTAACCACGTTTCTTGTATACATATTATATCTGGTATTATTTCTAATTCATAGACATACTTTTTAAATTCTTGTCCATTGGCTATTAAACTTCTGGCATTCCATTGATGAATATGAAGAACCATCAACAAAGCTTGTATCCTAATCCTGACCATTTTCTGTTGTTTCAGTGGCGCTCAAAGTGGTATGAATCTGATCTGCTTGAATTTCTTTCATATCTATGAACCTCCCTGCTGCTGTTACAATTGCTTTTATTTTATCACTTTTCTTCTTCATTTGGACTGTAATATGACATATAAATGTCATGAAATCTCTCTCTCTCTCTCTCTCTCTCTCTCTCTCTCTCTCTCTCTCTCTCTCTCTTAATATTATAGCTTTTAAATCTTCTCAAAAACGCTTGTAAAAATATGCAGTCAATCCATCTGGACCAAGCAAACGACCAGGTGCTATATTTCTAATAAATTATCAAATTTCTGCAAGTTCTAAACTGTCTTCACGGAAATGTTAAGTCATCATCAACTTATGTCTTATCTTATATATCTTATTATATCGGGCCAGTTAATTTTAGATTAATAATCAAGCAATGCTTTGCCAAGTATATTTTCTTTCTCCTTTTTTTTCAAAAGTTCTTCTTTTAAAGCGCTGGTAAAAGTTGACTTCCTCATATACGTATTTACGCAATGACGTAGGTGTGTAAGACACAGCCGCATTGTTGTGGGGGAAGAGAAGTCCTGGCTTTCGCTGAGCTGTGCTACTTCAAAACTAATACATTGTTGTTCAGGGATCAAGAATTATCCCCGAATACTCCTAGACCCCAGATCCGGTCCTCGTAGCCCTGGATACCAATCGGTTCCTTTCTTTCGGTTCAGCTGGAGCCGTGGTTACCTTTGGATGGCACGGCCTGACTGTGGATTTAACTGCTGCTGTGTTCTGCAGGCCGCGCCGCCATTGCTATTGCTTCTTTAAACGGAATTTGTGGAAACACAAGGTAGAGCTTCCTCCTTTCCCCCCTCCGTATCTTCAATATTCCTCTTGTGTACTATAGGTAAATAATATAAACAAAGGAGGCTAATTCTGCTGAGAAGAAAACAAACTGTTCCAGTCGAGCTTGCCCCTTGTGGTTTGCTAATCGCCATATTTATTCTCCTTGATCCTAACCTGTTAACGTTAGCCTGATTCCTGGACGTAGTGTCCTAATGTTTTCACTCGGCGTGCCATTGAATGTTTAAGAGCATTATCCAGTCTTTCGGTCTTGTAACTCATGATAAATGCTGTGGGGGAATGGGGATAATACTTTCTACCTGGTGTATTGTTAGCGGGATGAAAAGCTGTTTTTTAGCTTCCGTTTTTCCTCAACAGTCGAGTCGGAGCGGCTCCATTCAGGGCGCCTTAGCCCGGTGGAGGGTCTACCCTCGGGTGGACTACCCGCTCGGGCTCTGTGGATTTCTTTCATTTGGTGAACGTTTGGTTTCCGCCCACTGTACTCTGCCATACACAACTGAAAACGTTTTAAGTTAAAGGAGTCTGAACACTCCCGAGTGGCTCGTTTAAAGCGGAACCTTATCTAGAAGTAAGAGTTTTTTAGTGGTCCAGGCTTTGGGAACAGCTACACGACAGCTAAAGCGTAAGAGTTAAATTAAATCAGCCGTTTCTCTGGTCATCTAGTATGCTAACCCGTTTCTTTCTCTGTAATATTTAACTACACCTTTAAATAGATTGTAGTCAGTTTGATTTGTGAGATCTTAACTGCTGGAAATCTGACCTTGGTTCCGTTAAAAACACCTTCAAAAGACTCAAATATATGATTTGATTTAGAGTTGTGTGGCCTTTTCTTGATGGAATCCAGTTCTGGAGATTTAGTTTCTGCTTTGAGATTGAGATTTTAGAATGAGTTGTTCTGGATTCTCTTGATAAAAGTGCTGTGCTTAATTAGATTAAGAGGGATTTTTTAATGTCTGCTTCTGAATATGTGGACGTGTAGAGTTTGGGTCACAAACTGCCTCCTTTGAGATTAGGTCCAAAGACTGCTCTGTGCTGTGTTGTTCTTGTTGCAAGGCCAACCATGTGCTGTATGCAGTAGATTTGTTGCATTGGAAAACAACCAGGGACATGTTTCATCTGTCTGTATGAAGTTCCCTATTCTGTCATGCTGGGTTTGCATTCTCCTGTATTTCTACTATCATTTTGACACAGATAAATTCCTCTGACGACCCGCCATAAGTTAATGTTTGTATATAGTTGAGGACAGATGGGTCTGCGGTTGGATAGAATCTACTCAGAGTTTCTATCTAAGTCATTCATTCATGTAATGCTCAAGATTGAATTGTTTCAATATGGAAGTGTAGGGTGGAAATGCCCTGTACAATTAAGTTCTGTAGCACTAATTCCAGACAGCCATTGAAGAAAACCTGCCATTGGTTTGGGCAGTAAGAATCCCACACATATAGTTTGTGGATAGGATAGATTAAAGCTGATTGATTTGGTAAAATAGTCGACCAAAGTCCAGACCTGGATCTAAATAGGTACTGCTTGGGTAGCATTAAGCATTAGCTAGCTCAAAAAGTACTAGTGATGTCCCAATGCAATGTTTTCATTTTAAAATTAAATTAGAGAATACTTTTATGATCCATTGAAGTTGTAGTAACTCATGTTTTGTTTTCTCTTAACCAGTCATTGTAGATGCTGATAGCTGTAGGTATGAAGGATCTTCTGTACCGGTCTGTCTTGCACGGATCTGGAGAAGCCTCTTACTGAAGACACTGTTGTTGTTTAAATATCTTCTGATTTCTGATTCAATACCAATATTGCAGCTTTTAGAATTGGCCGATATTGATATTGACCGGATACGATATTATTATGAATAATACTAGTTGCTATTACTTATTTTACGCTGTAAAATATTAGAAAGGGCTTGATTAAATAGTATTACTGAAACATGGAACAGCAGTCTAAAACAACAGGTATGAAATCTATAGCATCATGTAAAGTTAACCCTAGTTACAGAAACTTTTAACAGAAGTAGAGTGTTTCTATCAACATGATACTATCTGTGATTTTACATGCTGGCCGATAAAATCTAATATTAGTTTTTTGAATATTGTCGGACCTATATCCGATATTAATATTGGATCGGGACATCCCTAATAAGGGCAATGGATTCAGAGTCTTGATGTCAAAAATGTAGGTCCTGTTTTTGGTTTTTTTTTTGGAGATGTTCTAGTAAATTTAATAAGAAGCTAACTGAATATTTAAAGCAGTTTATTCAGTTTCTATAGTAGGGTAGATAACTCTCTGCTCTTAATTTGTAGTAAAGCAGAAAGACAGAAAAAGACAGATTTTTGCTGAATGCATCCCAGAGCCCACCTTATCTGTAGAGGATGTAGAAACATCACAAAGCACATTAAAGATGTATCTATCACTCTCACTCTGTTTAAATCATTTTAGTTTGTTTACTAACTTGACGAAGGTGAAAAGTTAAAATGGTATGATGCCCTTTAGCAAGAAACCACATATCCATATCAGGAGCTTAACTAAAACCTAGAGAAGAGTCAACTTTGGTAAACTCACTTTACCTTAACTTGTATAATTTGAAGGCTAAGTTTAGGTTGGATTTAAGGCAGTTGATCATTGCCTCATGCTTCCCACTACCATTTCCTTGGTTATTGCTTCATGTTTCTGTCAAAGGCTAGTGAGTCACTGACGGTTGTTTCCTGTTTTCTGTTTCCAGAGTTCATAGAAGTCCATCATGAAGAAAAAGAGTAAAAATCGCCGTCCCCCCTCTCTTAAGAGGGAATCTTCTCCAATCAAGCCCTCCCCTAACAGGGAGACTCTCACATATGCACAAGCTCAGCGAATTGTGGAGCTGGAGGTGGACGGCCGGGTGCACCGACTCAGCATCTATGACAAGCTGGACGTCATCGCTGACGATGATCCTACAGCTCAGGAGATCCTGGAATGCAACAGCAACAAGGAGAACAACGAGAAGCCCCAGCAGGTCCTGGTTCGTTCAGTGCGCCTCAAAATGAACCAGCAGAAGAAGAGTGCTGCTCTAACCACCTCACACGGCAGCGGCACAGGCGGCCTTCCCGAGCCAAAGGTCAGGATGGTGGAGTACAACCTGCCAGTGGTGCCTAAGAGGCCTGCTGTGTATTACAAATACTCTGAGAAGACGGCAGAGGAGCTAGATGAAGAGGTGGAGTACGACATGGACGAGGAAGACTACGCCTGGCTCGACATCATCAACGACAAGAGAAAGAGTGAGGGGATTGGCCAAGTGTCACACAACCTGTTTGAGTTCCTTCTAGATCGCTTCGAGAAGGAGTCATTCTTGGCCACACAGGGGCAGAGTGATCTCCAGTCGCTGGTGGATGAGGATGCTGTCTGCTGCATCTGCATGGATGGAGATGGAGCTGACAGCAACGTCATCCTCTTCTGCGACTCATGCAACATCGCAGTGCACCAGGAGTGTTACGGCGTGCCGTACATCCCAGAGGGTCAGTGGTTGTGCCGCCATTGCCTGCAGCGTCCATCACGGCCAGCCGAGTGCCTCTTCTGCCCCAACCGGGGAGGAGCTCTGAAAAAGACGGACGACGACCGCTGGGGCCATGTGGTTTGTGCCATGTGGGTCCCAGAAGTCGGATTCTCTGACACAGTTTTCATCGAGCCCATTGATGGTGTCCGTAACATCCCGCCCGCCCGCTGGAAACTTACCTGTTACTTGTGCAAGGCCAAGGGCGCCGGAGCGTGTATCCAGTGCGACAAGATAAACTGTTACACCGCCTTCCACGTCAGCTGCGCCCAGAAGGCAGGCCTTTACATGAAGATGGAGCCGGTCAAAGAAGTGACCGAGTCGGGTGTTTCCACCTTCTCTGTGAAAAAGACTGCCTACTGCTGCAGCCACACACCCGACGGCTGCGACCGCAGGCCGCTCAACGTCTATGACGAGCTTGACCCCAAAAACGGAGCATGTCATAAGCGGGCAGACAAGAGGGGTACGTCTCGGCCCAAGAGCTGGCAGAAGAAAAAAATTAAAAAAGAAGATTCAGAACCTGAAGTGGAGGCTGAACCTCATGCTAACTCTGGGCCCAGCATCACTGCATCGAGGTAAGAGTCCCAGAAAGAATCTAATTTAACACAGAATCGGAGCAGTTCCAGGTTCTGGGGTGTGTCCAGATCGTCAGTGAGGTCTCATGTTTGTCCACCTCTCTTTTTTGCTCAGTTTTGATACCATCTTGAACCAGGTGGCTGTACAGAGGAAGCGCCAGTTTGTGGAGCGGGTATTGAGCTACTGGGTGCTGAAGAGGCAGTCTAGGAACAACGTGCCTCTGATCCGCCGCCTGCAGGCCAACCCACAGTCCTCCAAGGCTCAGCAGCAGAAGGTCAGGGCACACACCCCCCCTCCATGCTGTTCTGTGGCCAGTACTCTTTCAATGTCTTCTTAGTACTAATCAGGACCCTTGTGTCTCGCCTTTAGGAGCGGATGGAGACTAACCAGGCGCTGAAGGAGCAGCTGAAGGTGTGGCACCGTCTGCGCCATGACCTGGAGCGAGCTCGGCTGTTGCTAGAACTCATCAGGAAGAGGGAGAAGCTGAAGAGGGAGGAGGTAGGGTCCGCTCGGCTGCCATGATATTTAAAATCTCTTCAGTGATATCTAAAGTAGATTGAACATATCGGAACACACCAGAACCAGTTTAGGTTTGTGATTCTAATACGTCTGTATACCCGCTGAAGCCCTTCAGCACGACAAGAGGAACTGCTGCAATGTTCTGTGATTTTCTCTCTGATGCTATCTATCTTATTCCTTTAGATGAAGATCCAGCAGTCGGTCCTGGAGTTACAGCTTACTCCTTTCAACATCCTGCTGAGGACAGTGCTAAGCCAGCTGCAGGAGAAGGACCAGTACAGCATCTTTGCCCAGCCTGTTAGCATCAAGGAGGTCTGGAACTCTTCGGTCTTCTCTTTAATGATGTTGATCCAACTGTTTTGACTTCTTTTGTTGTGAGACAATAGAGCATGAGGTAAAGTCTTCCATAGGTGTGACAGATTTCTGTCAATTTTTATCCGTTTCTTTTATCATATTTTTTTAGCCTCTTGCTCAAAACACAGACCATTGGCTTGACAAACCAGTTGTTTGGGAATCCTTGATGAGTAGAGGTGGTTAGCTTCTGACTCGGTTCTCGTGAATATTTGCAACTATAGAGGTAAAACTGTTTAAAACCCCCTTTTCTGCAGCTTTTACCCTCATAAAAATGTAGTGTATCGTCCTTGGCACCGACAGGTGCTGATGAGAACCCTGGGAGGGGGAATCTACATGTCAGTCATTTCAGCACAGCGGTGACAGATTTGAGAACATTAGCCTGCTACCCTGAAATATGCAGGTGAGAATCATTGAAAACAGGACATTGTATTTCTGATGGAGTCTTGTCGTGTTTCTGTTGGCTCTCGCAGGTCCCAGACTACCTGGACCACATCAAACATCCCATGGACTTCTCCACTATGAGGACACGGATCGATTCCCACTACTACTGCAGCCTGGATCAGTTTGAGGAGGACTTTAATCTCATCATCAGTAACTGCATGACATATAACGCCAAGGAAACTTTCTTCTACAAGGCGGCTCAGAGGATGCTGGACCATGGAGGAGTTATTCTACGAAGAGCCCGCAGAGAGGTTGCCAGGATCGGCTTTGACTTCCCCAGCTGCTTGCATCTCCCTGAAGCCCCAAAGCTGGAGCCAGCTCCTCCCTTCTCCTGGGAGGACGGTGAGTGAATCCATGCTATTTCTCATCTAGTTCAAGGGTGTGGGGTCTTGGACAGATGCCTCCAAACAGCAACAACAGTTTTTACTTTGTTTGAGTCCAAAAAATGTTAGTGAAGAGATCCGAGAACTTCATAGATAAGATGTTGAAGGCAGCAGACCTGCCCTGTCATCTTTTTTTTTTTCCTTGTTCAAGACTGGATTTTATTTTCTCATCCCACAATCAGCCGTGTGTTGATCGTCCACATAAAGACATTGATAATCCTTGAAGTTTTTTTGTTTTAGAAAAAATGAACTTGGTACTCTGGTTCAGGTCCATTTAGCTAGTTTTCTTCCTCTTTTAGAGGGAACCAAGTGTTACGATCTTAGATCCTTTCCATGGTTAAGATCTTTAGCTGTTAAATTTGACATTGCCTGTTGAGTTGATCACAGACAAAGCTTGAGGAGAAGAAAAGATCAAGTCAGATGGCATTTCTATCATTCACTGCACCCTTATATTTCAAGACAAATCTGTGATTGTTCTCAGTCATCCAGGTCATGGTCGTTGTATGCAGGTGACACCTGCATACAATGGATTTTTAGGAGCCATATTCAGCAAATTCACTTCCCATCTGCCCTCACCTGATTCACACTTTAAAGAGGCATGTGACCCAAACAACTCTGACGAGAGTTAAACGTCCCATCATTATCCCCACTAACAACCATCAACACCCCAGAAGTAGGACTTTGCTACTACTGACACTTGCTATCTCCTGCTAGCTTCCACTAGCTGCTGCTAGTTAGACAGAGTAATCAGTTCCTTTAGTTCAATAACCAGCTGTATCTATACCAATGCAGAAGTGTAATTGGGACTGACGTCATATTTTCCTTGTCATTAGAAGCCTCCCAGCCGAGGATGATAATTTTGTGTTGTTGTTTCTCAGTGGATCGACTGCTGACCCCGACCTACCGTCAGCAAACACCTCTGGAGGATCAGCTTAAGGAGCTCCTAGAAAAGCTGGACCTGAGCACCGCCATGAAGCACAGCCCGTCTCGCACCAAGAGGCTAAAGCTGTTGAAAAAGACCATTATGGAGGTCCGCAGTGAGATCAGCCTTAAAAACTCCCTTCCACACCCGTCTCCCCCTTCCTCTGAGCTCCCACCGTGTCCCTACCAGCTGGAGGAGAAGTCATCTCCACTTGGCCCAGCAGACTCCTTACCTCCACCAACACTGGAGCAGTTAAACTCCTCCTCTCAGGCAGACAGCTCACAGAGCAGCTCAGCCCCACCTTCACTGAAGCCCATCAGCCCCCTTTCAGAACAGACTCCCATGCTTGTTGACGACAGCAGCTCATCTACCTCAAAACCTCCATATACCCCCAACGGATCCGTTCCAGACGAGCCTCTTCCCAACGGTGACCTTCACACAGAATTTACTAGTAACTGCAACCACCAGACCGACATCTTCTTCCGGAAGTCCAAGAGTGCCAGCCCTCAGAAACCTCCAGTGACCCACGAGGTACCTGCTGTGTCACCGCCCCCCCTGGGAGCCAAGACCTTCCTTTCAGTGGTTATCCCTCGACTGGAGACCCTGCTTCTCCCAAAAAAAAGGACCCGCAGCAGCAGCGCTGAAGAGGAGGAGCCACCGATCAAACGTCTCGGCACAGGTTCAGATGTAGTGTAGTGCCATCCACCACTTGGAGAAACCATGAAATGTGGCTCCATGTCCAGAATATGTGTGTGCTGTGTTAGCTGTTCTGAATGTGTTTCTGCTTTAGGGTTGACAAATGGGTTTGTAGTCGAGGAGAAGAAGGATTCTCTTTTGCCTCGCATACTGGAGCCCCGCCGGCGATGCGCCTCAGAGTCCAGCATATCCTGCAGCAACAGCATCATCTGTGGCTCCAGGTGGCTTGATGTTCCACTTCACTGCAAACATCACACCTGTTTTATGAGTCACTCACATACAGTTCCAATATGATCTCTTTCAGCACCGTCATGGTGTCCAAAGGTGTCAAAGGGCGCCCAGCCATGGCCCGGCGAAGCACTGTGGATGATAGAAGCACTCTGATGACCTGCATAGAGAGACGAGAGTTCGCCAAAGCTACCAAGTTTTCCTCAGGTGAGAAAACTGTGGCCATGTACCTAAGGGGGGGCTCCAAGGTCTCCATGAGTTGAACCAGAACCTGGCTTTGATTATGAGGATGTCATAAAGGTTGCTGTTTACCCCCAAACTCAGCTAAGATGTTCAACAGCCAGTGTTTGGAAAAAGAACTTGTGCTTCCAAACCTCTAAAAACTACTGGAATAGGTTGAAAAGGCTTTCAGCGATGTTACTGATAGAAAAAATTCTAACATCCCTCAACCGGAGAAAGACATAATCAAATTGCATTAGAGAGATGTTATTTTTTAAGTTTGAAGATGTGCAATCTCCTGGGGAGAAAACGGAAAGATTAAAGGTCAAACCTGTTCATTTTAAGAAAATCTTTGATGTTTGTTATTCAGCAGTTTACCTAGTCAGGATAATCAACGAATTTACAAACCTCTCTAAAGAGTCTTGGTCCCTTTGAGTCTGCTGGACCAATCGGTCTTTTGGGGGTTGAAGTGACCTAGTCAGAGTTCAGAAAAATGTGTAAATGCCCAGATCTGTTCCCAATCTGCTTTTTCAGGACACATTCTGCATCTTAACAGAGAGGTCTAACCTCAGGTATTGTTGGCTTCCAAATATGACCTGGATTAGAAGTGCATCCCAGTGATGGGTATACACCTGCTGGTTCTGTTGGACCTGGGTTGAGTGGGAGGCAGTAGCTAAAAGCAGTTGCCCTCTTTGATTCGTCCAAAGCCCCGGTGATAGTTGTTTTTCTGTTGTAATGATACTGAAGCAGGTGAGCACAGGTGGTTCTCCTGCAGAGACTACATACGTGTTCCCAGCACTGGCTCTGTGGCACAACAGCCCAGCAGTGAAGCTTCTCTTTCCAGTACTGCCACTTCCTACTGGTCTGAGTGGTTCTGTGTGTGTGTGTGTGTCTGCAGACAGCTTGTCCTCTCGCAATGAATCCCTCATAACTGGCTTGTTGTTATTCCTGTAGAAGTATGGAATCCCACCGCTGCTTCCCCATTTGTTCTGGAGCCTCTTAAGCTAGTTTGGGCTAAATGTAGTGGATATCCGTCCTTTCCCGCCCTGGTGAGTGCGTGTCAGTCCCATCCGTGTGGTCTCCCATCTTCCCCTTTGCCATGCCCCATGCTCTAGCTTTACTGTGTTCATGCTCTGTATTGTGGCTGTTCTAGCGGGTCATATTGCTCTGAGTGCTTCATGCTCTTCTTGGGCTTGCATGCTCCTCTCTGTTCAGTGCAGCAAACTCTGTCCCGACACCCTTATCCTGCCTGACTCGCCTCCTCCTGACTGTCTATGTTGGGTCTTCACAGATTGTGAATCCAAGGGTTCGGAGGACATCATTTCGACGACACAGCAGGGTGGAGCTTCCCATACCGCCATTGGACGTCCTCAGAGCCGGAGAGCAGATGCAGTTCAGGTCCGCAGAGAAACTCTTCCTCGTCCGCTTCTTCGACAGCAAGCGCAGCTGGTGAGAAGCTTAGCAGTCTTTATGGCTGATAGATGTGTGATCAGGTTCTGAAATAGTGGCTGGTAGTCTTGTATGAAACAGTCTTACACAAAGTAAAACTATTATTAAAGCCGCAAGCGGCGATGAGCGGCCCTCGCAGCTCCGCGCCCGTCGGCCTGCCGCGCCCGCGGGCGCCAAGCGCCGTCGTCCCGACCTGACACAAAGCGGCTCCGGCCGTTTCGATTTCCCTTCCTGTCTGTGAGACACCGATCCGTCTGTCCTCAGGTGGCGGGGCTGAAATTCAATTCAGTTTCTATTCAGTTTCTTTCTATAGCGCCAGATCACAACACATGTCATCTCAAGGCACTTCACATGGACAATCCATTCAAATCACACAGACAGATTAGTTCAAAGTTTTCGATCTAAGTAAAACCAGATGATTGCATAGAATCATTGACTTGAAAGCCATCTCTCACAC
>JAUZNJ010032462.1:0-13662 GCA_034780135.1 Jordanella pulchra | reverse complement strand
ATATATGTGGTTCCCCATTTTATCTCATATATCACATCTGATAACTGTGTATTCTCCATTTCTACCCATATTACCAATCAGTGAATTGTTGAAGACATTGCACCTGCCAGAAGTTTGAGTCTTATGAAAAACATTTGGTGTATGACTGGAATTGATTTGCTGTGACATCTGGATGCAATATGAGCTTCCACACATATGCTAGTCAATACGCTTAGATCGTCACGCATGGGTAAGCACGCAAAGCAGCTCATACATGGACTTGTTTTGTTCACACGACCATGTTACTCTGTATGTCTCAGATGAAAACACTTTTGTATCACATTCTGTCATGCACATTTACACTTGTATTATATGGATTTTTATGTGGATTGTGATAATGGTTTATACCAACTGAATGAATTGCTTATATTTACACAGTTTCAACCTTTTTCCCCCTCATCACTCTTATAAGAGCATCTCATTTAATACAACTGTCTCCTCTGCTAATGCCAGATTTTGAAAGTTTGCACAAAGACAAAAGTAAAGTCATGCACACAAACCCTCAACAGCTTGAGCTATATAATCCTTGTCATCTTCATTTAATTTATGGCAGAGGGGTTAGCTCCAGATATTGGTTCCATTTCACTGTCTCCTGCCTCTAGTCGGCTCCCAGTAGTGTCTCACCATACATCATTGGGGGTTGGAGCTGAGGACAACACCCAGCTGGAGCATCATATGACACCATGTCTCTGTTTCCTGTCAGACACACCACTGAGATCTCTTTCAAACAAGAATTTCTTACATCTTAACTTTTCTTTTAAGCAGGCGTTTAAAGAATCCTTGTCATTTAGCCCTTTTACTCTGATAAGAACTCTATATCTTTAACTTTAAAGGATGAAAAAAGACAGATTTATTTAAATGAGATTTTTTTTAAACTTAATTTAAATTTGAAATAAGTTATTGGACAATCAATAAATAATGGAAATAGCATTGCACAAAGACTAGATTGAGAACCACCTCAAGTTTAACCTCAGAAACTCCTTTAATGTTTCTGGACAGGACAGTGTTAATATTTTGCTCCAAGTTGTAATCAATAGCACAAACTATCAATAATTAATAAAAAGTAAGCCTGCAGACGTCAAACTTGTCACCTTTTGCTTTATCTGGGACCAGATCCCAAAATTCCCTCTGCTTAGACTCTTGCTCCAGCTCTGCTGAGGAAAGCCTGAGGTGCTCCCAGGCCAGCTAAGAGACATATTCTCTCCAGCATGTTCTAGTTCATCCCCTCGGCCTCGTCACGGTGGAACGTGCCTGGAACACTTCCCAAGGAAGGTGTCTGGGGGCGTCCGAAAAAGATGTTCAAGCCACCTCAGCTGACTCCTTTCGATGTGAAGGAGAATCAGCTCTACTCCAAGCTTCTCCCGAATGACCAAGCTCCTCACCCTATCTCTAATGGAGAGCCCAGTCACCCTGTGGAGAAAGTTCATTTTTGAGAAACGATAAATGATTTTCATCCCAGCTGCTTCACGCTTGGCTGCGAAATCCCCCAGGGCATGCTGTAGGTCTTGGTTGGAGGGAGGTAGCAAAAGCACGTCATCCGCAAACAGCAGGGACGAAATACACTGTTCCCCATACCTGTCTAGACCAGACTAATGGATCTAAACTATTATTTCATTGTATATAATATTGTTTTATTTTTTTCTTTGGGGAATCACGAAATCTGTTTGAATCATGAATATTTTTTTTTCTTCAAAGCTCTCACACTTGTTCTCCTCCCTTCATGCTGGGATTCATCACCCTGTCATCCTCTTTGTCTGGGTCTATGAGTGTGTGGTAGGTGTCTGTGTGATCACAGTGATGATGATAATGCTGCATGATGTGAACTTTCAGTTTTCCATATGGCACATGTCTCTAGACTGCTTCTTTCCTGCATTCTCAGCTGTTCAATACTTGCAAACTGAATGCAAACCATACTTTATCACACAATACCAGCAGTCAGAGATGTGCACATGCACACAAACCTACACACATAACACCTCACCTGATTGCCTTTTTTGGCTTTCTTTTAAAAAAGACCAGCTAAATGAATACTCTGATAAGACTAAGGAATAGGATCTAAGCCTCTCTGTAGGAAACTATAACTGCATGTTAAGATGCCTGAAGCATTTGTATAACTCCTATATGGGACATTTCACCATTCATTTATTTTAATTGCTCTCCACCTGCTATGGTAATCTGCACTTAAATAGAGAAATTTCCATTTTCAATTAAAAACTCTGCCGCATGCTCAGGCGAATAAGACCCATCTGATTATAAAATGGAATAAAAG
This sequence comes from Jordanella pulchra, assembly GCA_034780135.1. NCBI lineage: Eukaryota > Metazoa > Chordata > Actinopteri > Cyprinodontiformes > Cyprinodontidae > Jordanella > Jordanella pulchra. The sequence goes on along the minus strand of JAUZNJ010032462.1, from coordinate 11,354 downwards.
AGATTATTCCCCATCTTTTGCCTCTCTTTAGCACAAAGATGGAAATCTAAAACAACTATGATTGAATTTTCTGTGTAATAGAAAGGCCACATTTGATTCACATTGCACAGTCATCATGAAACCCATATTTGAGATAATATTCTGGTTTTAACATTTAAAATATTGAACTTAAAATTTATTCTTTAAAGTATTATTTTGGGAGGGGAAAAATTCTTTACTTTTGTTTGACATTTTTTTATATACTTTTTATAACAGATAAATATGAAAAGTTAATATTTTAACCCTGTAGATTTTAAAATATATTTAAATCCTGTGTTTGATGTTCAACTCATTTGTCCTCCCTTTTATGTGGCATTCGATAAAGTACACAGGAAAACTACAAAATGGTTATTAAACATTTAAAATCGTCATACAGTAAAACTAAAGCTGAAACAGCTGCAAAGTGAGATGTGCATGATGAAAATTGATTAATATACATAAATGGAATGATTAAAGAAATATTCTGAGTTATTGTTTTAATTCTCTTCTAATGTCTTTCATGTTTGGCATTGGACTATCTGGAAGAGATATTCGTCCTTGGTCAGCTTCTGTTTGATAAACATTTTAAATGTTTTTTGTGGTCTTCACAAACAGCTCAGCTAAGAGCCTTTGCATGCGATTGTCATCTCATTCTTAAGTTTTTCAAACGTGCTTAAATGAAAAGGTTTTTTGGAAAATTATAATACAGCTACGAAGAAAACCTTGATACTGCGTTAGAGATATAAAACCATGCATATGGCCGCAGAATTTGTTTCAAAACTACTCTCTACTCTCTTGCTACTTGGAACCTCCTGAAATAAGGTTAGAGGTCAACCTGAAAATTTGTAGCCTTCTTTTTCTGTAGAGATAATTAGCAGTACAGCTTTCTTTCCTCAATGCCAATCCTCACCTCAGCTGTGCACTCGAATCTCTTTCTCTGCGTAAAAGAAAGTAATTTGCACTTCCTGCCAATGTGTGAGAAAATACGTATACTACAACAAGTGAGGAACGCGAGATCACTTTAAGGCCTTGAAAGGTCACACAGAGGTGCTTTTACACCTTCAAATGAGGTATTCTCAATTGAAGTGGTGTGAAAGTTCAAACAGACCAATAGGTGAAAGGATTAGAGACACACAATATAAAAAAGTACAGAAGGCCTGTAAAAGAAAAGTGAAAGCTGATACCAACCCTTTAAGTACGATCCCAGCTAACATCTTAGAAGTGAAAGCCTCAATATGAGACAGCTGAATATGAATAAAAAGTAAAAATGTATTCCTACTTTTTGACATGACATGCTTCCCTTGGTAGTGTTGGAAGTTCCTAAATGTTCATTACAGTTATTTTAAAACAAAAAAAATTGTCTGAAAAAAGAATACATTTAAGATTTTTGAACACCTATGAAGCTACATAGAAAAAGTTGCATACATTAAAAACTCGTGATTATTAATAAATTCATTATTTCTCTCATTTTGTCTTCAATTTATTTCCCTCTGTCTTACAAAGATGAAATCTTCACATATACGAAACAAACAACAACAACAAAAACAAAATCACTGCAAAACATTCAACCTTAGGACAGATTCTGAGACAAGGAGTGCATAGTAATGACTAAATCCATCACTGTGACACATCAGCACTCGCATGGATCAGAGACTTAAAGGCTGAGCATGGAAGGGTTCGAGCACAACTCACAAAAATATAAGAAACACGGAGCTGATAAATTATGAAGCCAATCTGTTTGTAGAAATATGACCTTGAATGTGTTTTCTATGTGTGTGCGTATTAGTGTGTGCAAGCGTTTGTATTGCGGGGGTGTGTGAGTAATCCTTTAAAAATTTAAAAATGGAAAAAAAATAATTGATTCTGATCAGACTCACTTTAATTTCTCTTTACCGTATGATAAAAAGACTTTAAAACAGTTATGTATGTTCATTATATACTACTTTAATTATATGATCATTTAGATTTGTCTTCAAAATCCTTTTTCAGCACCTTTTGTCCAGAATTTGTTTTTTTTCCAGAATGTTGATAATTATTCTAAAATAATTTCCAAGGTTTCAATCAGAAATTTGTTTTAGCAAAGAAAATAAAACATTTTAGACACAAGTCTAAAAATTATTTTACAGGTTATGGGTGCCAAACAAGTATTTTCCAGAATATCCATGTGTTTTTCTTTCCTTAGACATTGTTTGTTTTACGTTTCCAGTTATTTGACATGCAGTTCTACATCTGCTGTAGCATGGAAAAACAAGCTAAAAATTTTTGAGGTAGATTCAATAACATATCTATTTTTCATTGCTTATTTTTTCTTATAACTTTGTAACATTTGTATTTTTTTTCCTTTTTATGTTTCTTCCTCCAGAACCCCACTAAAAAAATAGTTCTTTTTTTAAATAAATAGTTTATAAAATAAGGAGACACATTTAGTAATGAATAGATTGATGGATTAAACCCTGTGAAGCTACCTCAAATCTTAACAGTTAGTTTTATTTGAAATAGTTTTTGAGGGAAGGGATTGTTTTTTTTTTTTTAAATGAAGACACCAATTTGTTTTGAAAAATAAACAAATGAAACTATTTTGTAATTTTGCTGCCAAAGCTAATGTTTTGTATACAACCAACAAAATTAACCATATCAAATACATTTTTTCAGGGCAATATATTTTAAAATGCATTCCTGATGATTTATGTTTCAGAACCCAAAGAATTTAAAATCCTCCAATCCATTATGTGATTTCAGAGATAATCCCCTCTTCGACCCTCACAGTTCATGCATTTTTTTCAGTCGCCCAATCTCTGTCTCTCTCCATATTTATCTTTCTGTCATGTTTCACCATCTTTGGCTTTGCCTTACGTGACTGGAGCTTATATCATGGAGAATAATTTATGGTCACCATGAATAAGAGATGCTGTCGAATTTCCAATTATTCAAGTCTGATATGGAAACAGTCTGAAATATTTGGACAGAGGAGTAGTGAGTGATCAGTGTCAGGCAGTCTGTTGTTGGCAAACACATGCCAGCAAAACCAGCTGCCAGCAAGACTCAGGAGACTGAATGAGGAAAAAGCAGAGAGCAAAGGAAAGGAAGGAAGAAAGTGACAGCATTGAAAGAGAAAATCAGGAATTGAAGTGGAAGTGTTTTTGGTTAAAGGTCTCTCTCATACCTTTGTATCTAAAATAATTTTGAAAAAAATGTCAAAGATGTTCCTTTTTCCCTTCAGTCTAACTGAGTAGTATTGCACTGGTCTGTCAATTGTCTATTAAGAGGAGAAAAAGGAAATAACTAAAAGAAAAACAACTCACTGAAACATATTGTACCATATTTGTGTCTTTTTGTCTCTGAGAAACTAATCATCCAAAAAAAAAAAAAAAAAGAATTTGCCTTAGATATAAGCAACTTGTCTGTGTCCAACATAAGATGACAATGTTTTTTTAACCAGTAATAGGAGTGTCTGTATTTACCACTGCAAACACACGCATAACCTCTACTTAAAAGGCATTCTTTGTTGAAACAACTTCTCTGTGCGAATTGTAATGACAAATATCAAGATGTCTCCCACTTTCATTTCACTGTCTTTTTTTCCCCTCTTGGATAAAGAGCTAGGAATACAAGTTAAATTCTCTACACACAGTATATGACCACTCAGAAGTTGGCAAAATTAAAAGCTGAATTTCTGAGAAAGCAGGTAACATTCCTGTCATAGGAAACCATGCTGAGCTTAAGTTGCTCAAGATCAATAAGGTGGAAAATAACTGAGTTAAGATACTTGGGAACTTCAAGGTACAAACCGACAAGTTGGTAATGGCCAACTGGAAATTCTGAAAGCTAGTAAGCAGCAAAGGACAGCTGTTGTAATTGATGTTTCCATCCCAAAGGATGGAAAATTCAGAAAAAATGAACAAGACACAGTGAAAAAATAACAACAGCTCAAGATAGGTGAAGGCTAAAGCAGCGTTTCTGGTAATTGAGAACCCTGAACCCTCAGGGAACTGAGCTTGACCTATATATACAAAATACAATATATATACAACTATATATTGTTATATTGTTTTCTTTTTACTATGGACCTCTTTTGTGTCTGAAATAAAGATTGACTGATATATATATGCAGATTTTCCAATTATGCAAATGTCTTTGAATCACATAGTGTGATTTTTAAGTAATTAACCTTTATTTATTGCAGGATAGAGGGAGGGACAGATGGACGGTAGTGTGTATGTGTAAAAAATAGTATCAATATGAAACAAAAAGTAACAGCTGACTTCCGAAAGCAAAAACCAACTTAAGAGTAATAGCCATGATAAATATCCTGTCCAAGAATCTGAAAAGGACCCATAGTGAGGAGCACCGCAGGATCACTAACAAGATGGATTACACGGCTACCTGGTTTTCAGAGTCAGACGTCAGTTAAAAAAAAAAACAATGACAGCAAAATCCACCAAAAAGCATTATGTAGAGAATGTTGTTGCATTAGAAAACCAGCTGTCCAAAAGTCAAAATGTCCGATGAGTATTTATGTGCTCTATTCAGTAGGAAATCTTAGAAGCACAACTGTGGCGGCTTTGTCATTTTGATGTCTTGCACTGATGTCTGCGTATTTCTTTCCTGCACCAAATCTGTAGGTATTGGTTTCAGATGGAATCACTGGAACCTGCATGGGCATGACAGAGCCTCGGTGGACTGAGGCAGGATGCAGTGCAAGCTGAGACGTCCAAAGAAAGAGGAGGGAAAGAACAGGCTGGGGTTGATAATCTCTACCAACACAGTTCATGCGTTTTCTCTCCCAGCAGCATGGTCAAGGCAAATTCCTTGAAAGTCTGAAAACCTACTTGGCAATAAACCTGATTCTGATTCTGATTCTGGTCTTTAATCTATGAACTAGAATATGAATTTGGGGAACATCTTTGTTTTTGTCAACACAAGAAATGTGTATGAATATAAGGCATACTTGAAGTAAATTGAAAACAGAATATTCTTTTTTTTTAATTTCTTTTTGTCACACCATCCATTTCAGATAGAAAATCCTAAAGGGAATTCAAAATCCAAAACATAATCTGATGACGGTCTGGCAGAGTTGTGAAACAAGTTAAATAAATTCACAAAATAACCTTCTTGACATTTATTTTGCACAGGATCTCAGGCCATCAAGTTTGAACAAACAACGTCTGAAACACTTCAAGAGTGTATCCAAGTGCAAATTTTGACCATACTTTATCCAATAAGTAGAGTACAGCGCCTAGCTATATCCTTTTCCTCTAGGATTTTAAAGAATGGATGCCAAACTACTTACACCAGAGGACACCGGCCCTTGAGGACAGAGTTTGGGGATCCCTGCTATAGAGTTTTAGCAACATTATTTTAGGAGAGGTTTCGAATTTATGCATTTTTTTCACCCCCATGACATTTTTAAGACATGAGCCAACTAATCAAAACATTAATCAGCTTTAAATTACAGTAGCATTCTTATAGCTAACAACCAGTATTTTCTAATTAAGGGGTAGAGCATTCATCCTCAAACTCGGTCCTCAAGGGCCAGTGTCCTGCAGCCTTTAAAGGTTTCCCTGTTTCAGCAAATATATATCATAACACACTGTCTTTAATGTATCTTCAGTTTTGTGATTTTTGTGCTTCAGTTCATTCACTCAAATGTCCCCATGTCAAAATTGTCACCTTGGTAAGTTTAATCACAAACTGCATTTAGATATGTTTTCTTTTTAACAATAATTTTTTTCCGTAGCAAATGTATTTTTTAAATTAGATTTCATTGCATTTATTTCTGTGCTTAAATGAATTAACTGTGATATCATAGACATAAAAATATATTTTCCTCTTAAAATTATTAAGTAAGAAAAATATCCTTGTAATCCTTGTTATCATTGATCATTCTTTGTATAAACACAATCTAAAACTTAGAGTTCAAATTATTTTTTGTAAAGTAGGTCTAAACCCATTTATTTATTTATGAATTTAGATTTTTCTTTCATATTTCCAAGTAACGGGGACTGGAAGAAATTAATGAAAAAAAGAACTGTGACACCATCTCATTTATAAAAGAAAACTGAGGAAATGCAGATATTATTTGAAGAAAACAAAATAATTTTCCTTTTTGATTACTTTTCTAGAGTTCAGTTGAAATCATAAAAAATGGTGACAAATATTTTACAACTGTCTTTAAATTTAAAAAAACTAACGGTAAGAACATGGCATCACTAAGTGTCACTCCTTAATTAATTACAAACGTTTTATCTTCTTTACATTATTTCACACTGTCAGTCTCATTTTTAGCTTCTCATGTTCACCAGAATAAAAGTCTAAAATTAATAAATGGTTTGAATGCATTTTGCAGATCTTTCTGATTGGCTGAATGCATTAGTTATAGCTCTTCTGTCATTTGGTTGAAACCTTCCTGTTTCCAGTGTGATGCCTCCAGATTGAATAGCAATTTAAATGCAGCTCCCTTCACATTTATTTGAAATCTCATTAACTGAATATAAAGACCCAAAGAAATGGGTTGTAAATAGAATATCATGGCCACGTGGATGAGGAGGGAAATTTATTCATGATTAGTTTCTTTTTTCCACTTCCAGTCCCAGCACAGACTTTACGTCTGTAAAGTGTCAGTAGTTATTTTCAGGGTGAAGCAGACTATCTGCTCTAAATACACTTTATTTAAATTGACACAAGAGGTTGTTCACAAAAAGCAAAAAATGGGATGTGGTAAGAAAAGTGAGAATGAATGACATTGCCTTCTTGCTGACAGCCATTCTGTCAAGCATGGGGAAAACAGCTTCTGTGTAAATTCAGATATAATTGGCAAATTAAAGGGATATTCTGTAGGGGAGTCAGTAGAGAAAGATTTGTGTGTGAAATGTTTTGGTTTTCATGTCTGAATATTCCCATATTGCATGTTTTTCAAAACTTTCACTGCATATATAAATAAAAATTCAAAAGCATGCTGTTCAGATTAACATACAAACACTATTTTACCAGACAGCTTGAATGACTTTATTACCACTGCCACATGGCAGCTTTTTTGTATATTTGGGTTCATTGGCAAGCAGTAAATGACCAGTGCTTGATCAATACTGCCTAATATTGTCTTTGAAAAAAACTCAGAGCTCTTCAAACTGCTCTGCCTTTTGCTCATCAAGACCAACAAATTTAATGTATTTCATTGTTATTTTAATTCGATAGCCAAAATACACTCAAGAAAAGTATAAATGCAACACTTGTTTTTGCTCCCATTTTCCATGAGATGGACTCAAAGATCTAAAATTCATTCCAGATAAACAATATTATCATTTCTTTCAAATGTTGTCCACACATCTTTCTGTTTGATAGTAAGCACTTCTGCTTTGCTGAGATAATCCATCCCACTTCACAGGTGTGCTATATCAAGATGCTGATCTAACATCATGATTAGTGCACAGGTGTACCTTATACTGCCCATAATAAAAGGCCACTCTGAATTCTGCAGTTTTATGAACTTCTCTGCACTCTGTTTAGTCATGTGTCGTAGGATATGACTGCTGTAAATAACTGCATACCCAAAAACAAAAAGTACAGAAGTTGGAACTCCTTTAAAATCCATCCAAAGATTTGGCTTGATCCAGTTTCGACACTGCTCACAGGTTTAATGAGAGTACGCCCTGTGTTCCTGTGCTCCTCCACAGCAGCGCAGAGGACATAAAGTATATTAGAAGGGCATAGAGAAGTTCACAGCAGAGCAAGGACGGCTCGAGCCAAGCAGAGCAGAACAAAAATGTAAATTAGGGGTAATCCGTCATAACCTCTAGTAGCACCTCTTCATTTCACCTGTGTTCTGGGTTGGTCCTTAAATTTGAGAATGCATGTGGTGATACAGACATGTTAAACTGTACATAACTGCTGTTTGAGCTGAAATGTTTCCACAAATGACCACAACATGTTGGACTAACTAACTTATAGACAAATATTTTCAGCTAGGACAATGGGACCAACCTTCTTTGTTATTTTCCGCTAAGAACTTTAGAGAACGTCATGCAAAGATTGCTTAGTACCGCACAGGAGGGGGACGTTGGAGATGTAATGGTTTACAGTCTGAGGTATGTCTGAAGACAGCAACTCTGTAACAGGTAAATAAAAGCCATAAAAGAGTCACATCATCTCCAATGCATGAGTTGTACCGTACCTCACATAAAACTCAGTGAAAATGGTGGGGCAAACTTTACACAGGTGTCATACCAGTCTTCCCTGCTGCAGCAGCAGGCTATTACAGAATGAGGAAAATGAACCAAATCCAGCTCCTGCCTGCTTACTTAAGGTAATCCCTGCTTGTGATGAACTTTATCAGCTTTGTGAGCTGACATCTCTGAGTCATGTAACAAAGTACAGTCTGAGCGGACCTCCCCACCTCTGACATGTATGCACATTTTTCTGCGTCTTTATCACAATTGATGGGAAAAGTGGTTGAAACCGAATTTAAAAGCAATAATTGTTAAGTTACATGTTTTACCATGTCTTGTGTGTTGTCATTTCGAAAGATGAACCTCTGACCTTAATCTCCAGCCTTTTGCATCCTTCTTCCAGGATTTTTTAATATTTGGTTTCATCCATTTTTTCCATCAAAATTATTTCCAAACATTTCTATCCCCAATAGAAAAAGGGTCTCTCAGTTTGATGCTGCTTCTACCATGTATGTATGATTTGCTCACTCTGCTCACAGGTTGTTATTCATGTTGCATTTGGGACTAACTGTTATATTTTGATCAAATCTTATTAGAGTACCTGCTTCCACATGTGTGCTTTGCTTCCTACATGGCATTTGACCGATTTTATATTAGAATTTGCTCTGGCTTTCTTTCCGCAATGGCTTACTTCTTCCAATTATGAGAAAGGTCGGATTTGTAGATCTTCGCTATCAGCAGATAAATCCATCTAATTTCAGTATTTCTACATATCACCTTTGGTTTCCATGTTTAGAGTCACTGTGATCAATTGCTAGGATTGTAGATATGAAATGTTTTTTTTTTCATTTTGAGATGATTCTTAAAACTGGGGTGTGTGAGATAATCATAGTTTGAGATGTAGTTTTAAACCCTAACTTTAATTTAAAATTTTTCCAAACTATTTCTGACCTATCTGATGTACATCTTTATCTTCATAAGGGAATCCTGCTGCTGGTTTATCAATTTTCTTTGTCACATTTCTGAGGCCTTTACAGAACAGCTGTGTTCATACTGTGCTGCGTGTTTTGTATGTAAAATTATGAAGGGCATAAATAACCAAATAATTTCTTTTACTGTATTAGAGAGAGCTAATACAGCTTCTGTTACAGTTTTGCTTCCTAAAAAGGTCACTGTAGAATGACACAGCATGCTCCTTCATGATGCCAGGGTCAGAAGTCAAAGTCCCATCTGGAAGCTGGAGGCAGATCAACTGCTTTGTCTGACTGATGCTCCTCTACAAATTAAAAAAGAAAGAAGTAGAGGCATCCATCTCCTTGATAGTTATAAACCTTGACTGAACTAAAGCCCCCGTTGCCCCTTCATATAAACACCTACTTATTTTATTTAAGCTGGTCCTTGTAAACATCTGTTGATAGATCATTTTCCAGCTATTTTATTTCATTCTCTAAACTCTGAATTGTATTTTTAATGTTAACTGTAGAATAACTTGCATATTGTTGACAAAAGACTCTTTTCTGAGCCTTTCCAGCTTCCCATCAATCAGTTAAGGATGGAAAATGAGATTTTCTTTCTTTCAATAGATCCCAAAAACTACTAAAATGTTTGAAAAAAAATGTGTCTTGAAGTAGCTTACTATTAAAATGCCAATATGATCTGCACCTAGTAGAGTTTGGTAAAAGAAAATCCAAGTGAACTAAATGATGATCAGAAAACCCAACTGGAAGAATTATACAATTAGATAATCTGTTTCTATGATTTCTTGAGATTGAAATCTGTCCAATCCAGTCCCACTCACAATCCCATCTTTCATTTTTACCCAAGTACACTGTTTATCTTGGGGGTGTTTAATCCTCCAAGCATCAATCAAATTAAGCTGTGTTGTCACCTGAGCTAACTTCAAAGATGATGGAAGATGAGGTTCTTCTCCTATTCTATCTGCTGTAAAACTAGTAGTGCAGTTCCAATACCCACCCATCATAACATACTCATCTTGATTAGGCTGCTGCAAAAAAATTGAGGATTTGCTCAAAATGTTTAACCCTGTTGTCCCCCTGGTTTGTTGCATAAACATTAATAAAACAAAAAAAGAAATGTTCAATTTCTGCTCTAGTAATTAAGGTTATGTCTGGAACTAACACTTTACAAGAAATTATGTTTGCAACCAGACCTGGTGAAAACAAAACTGCTACACCAGCAGATGACCTGGTCCCATTAGAAAAATATTAAAAAATATACAAAAAAAGAAAAATAATATTTACCTTTCCAACCCAAACCCTACTTGACCTCATTGCCATGGTCTGTGTTTGTCTTGTATAAACACCACATCAAGCTTTTTTGAATAACTGACTAACCATTCTCTTTTGTGGATCCCTCTCGCCATTGATGTTTAATGACCCCACCCTGATAGCATGCATACAGACAAGAAAAAGAAGGAAGACAGGCAGATACAGTAAAGAAAAACACCTAGTGTCTTCTTAACACGATCTTATTTTACAAGTTTTAAATGTTTCAAAAATTTTCCTTTATTTGCCGATAACACTCGTCCGACATTTGTCATGTGTTTTTTTTAAACGGAATCAAATTTCCGCCAGAGTATACAAATCACCGCTGTATGTCTGGGAATCTGCAACTGAAACGCAGTCTAAATCACTTTCATACTCCATAACTTCTGCCTGCGTTTCGCCGCAGTTTAAGCTGCAGGACCCTCATAAGTAGGCAGCTCAACTGTAGAAGCAGCAGCAGAGCCCGAACTAATCGTTTGATCAATTTCTCTATCAATCTGTCCATCATGAAAATTTCGGTTCTCAATGCCCTGCAGACTGTTTATTTTGACCACTGCTTCCCTCCCCGGCATCAGGGACAGCTGACTGCGACGGTGTCCCGTCATGCCCAGAAATGCATGCCTGTCCAAAATTGCATCCCTTCTCGTGGGAGCGAGCATCGCTCTGTTCTCTCGCATATTGACAAAAAAAAAACGGACTGAAATATGACCGAAGAGGAAATTGTAAAGATATTTGTAACATTATAACATTTCTTAACCATGTAATCCCTAAAATGGTGGGTTTTATTTCGCAAATTACTTGAAATAAATATGACTTAGACTTAGACTTTTTATTGTCATTTTGTATCCACAGAGTGCATACAGAACGAAATTTCGTTGCATACAGC
>JAUZNJ010032459.1:0-13663 GCA_034780135.1 Jordanella pulchra | reverse complement strand
CCTTTTAACAGGAAGAAACCTCCAGCAGAACCAGGCTCAGTGTGAGCGGCCATCTACCGAGGCTGACTGGGGTTCAAGGAGACAAACTGTTGAAACTGCACCTTTTCCTTCGACTCCGGGTCCAAAGACCTTGACTTTGGACGTGTCGACAGCAGGATCCACCATCACCTTGGCTGGGAAACCTGGGACGGCTTTGCCTCCGTACTTCAGCATCAGGGTGTACATACCGGAGCTCAGTGGGACGTAGGTCACAGTGTACGTCCCGTCCTTGTTGTCCACAACCTCCGTCTTTGACTTCACACCTGCAACACGGAGCAGAAGTGTGTCTGGGGGACATAAGACTGCAGATGACTTTGGATGTGGATCCCGCTGTAACCCAGACAGCACTCTGGCCCAAAAGCCTTAAATGTTTATTGATCATGGATTATCCAGTCACCCCTCATGAATTATTAACCATTTACACTATCAAGGATCTTTTTCTAATAATCTATAAATAGATAGTTTAAAGAAAGTTTTCGGAATAAATGTTTAGAGTTTATATTTCTGCAGTTTTTCTCTCAGCAAACTGTCTGTTGGAATCTGGACAAACTTATTAGTCCTCCAAAACCCTGACAGCCCAGGAAGCAGAGTCGTAGATTAAGACACCTCTCTGCAGCTTTTCCACTGCTACCCACTCTTTACTCCATACAGACAGTGTCTCGGGGCCAGCCATCGAACATTTTCCTGCTCATACTGTGGGTCCATGGGTGGTTGCCACTTTACTTTGACCCATGGGTTTGCTCTTTCTGCCCCCTTTTCAAAGGTGGCTCAGCAGCTTTAGTCTAGACGCAATTCTGCACAAGCATTGCAGGCACATGGTGACGTGCCTTCATGCCCTGAACCCACGCCAGTCGGTGTGTTGCAAGGAGGTAGTCGCCACAAATGCCAGCGGCACAGCCTGGGCGCTGTGTTTATATGCAGAGCGGTTCACGGCCTTTGGAAGCCAGTGGGAGCGCACTGAACATATAAATGTTATGCAGCTGCGTGCTGTGCACCTGCCCTCAGGTGCTTTCTGCTCTACCTAGAGGGGGAGGATGTGCTGGTTCTGTGGTTTACCTCATGAACAATCAGGGAGGCACCAGTCTGAAGATACCCAGGGATCTCCTGAAATGGCCATCTCTTCATCTGTCCACCTTACGGGCAATGCTTCTATCCAGGGTGCACAATCAAGTCGCAGCTTCTCTGCTCTGGGATAATGGTCCCTTCACTGTGATATGATGCACACTTTGGTGTGAGGTGGATCTGTTTGCCATGAGACAGTTGACCCATTGCCCTCTGTGGTATTCCATCGGACCGGGATCCGCAGGCTCATCTTTGAGTTCTCCCTCTCGCAGATCCGGCCTTTTCTAAGGAGGGTTCTCGAGGAGGATCACAAGCTGCCCTGGGGGGGCAGCTTATAGCACAACCCTCTAGCGGTCGGTAGGAATGAAAGTGAACGAAGGTGACGTATGCATCTACGGTTCTAGGAATCAGGAGGAACATCCCTGAATGACGCAGCATCTAAAGCTTCTCATTGGTTATCCAGGGCTTCAGCAGCGTTCCCTGATGGTTGTCTGGGATTCACAGAACCATTGCTACATACATGATTTTCATTTTACAAACTTAATCTAGCTTCTGTCCAACTGCATGATTCCTTAATTTAAAACAACCATAAATAATATTTAAGACAACATTTACCCAGAGGAGATGATTTTACCTGAACTTGACCTGGAACTTCCTGGGCTGCTAGGAGAGGAGTCCGGTACAGCTTCCAGACTGAGCTGGCCCAGCCCGGCTCGAGAACAGTCCACATTCAGAACACTGATCTCTCCAACCTATCAAAACACAACAGATCACAAATCTGAACTCTGCTGAAGTCGCCGACAGATTGGCTGCACTTTATGCATCTTTTCTAGTTTAAATTAACAAATAGAGATAGGGTTAACAGCAAAAACGAAACCCAACATGATCCAGAAAAGCCTTCTCACCTTCGCCTTCTTCATCCCGGACCCCGAGGCCACCACCTTGGAGGGGTCAAAGGGCATCTGGATGTCGGCTCTGAACGGTGAGCCGGGGATATGGACGTTTTCAAACAGGATGTTGACCAGGTAGTCTCCGGGCTCAGTGGGCAGGTAGGAGACAGAGCAGGTGCCGTCACCGTTATCAGAACACTCTATCTTCGCCTCAGTCGGCCCCTCTACGGTCAGGCCCAGACCTCCGGTTCCAGCACCCTTGGTGTCAATGGTGAACTCTGCCGGGTTCCCGACCAGCCCTCCCTTCAGACCAGGACCGAACGCCTTCACCTGGAACACATGACCTTCATCACCATCGTTCAGGATGCATTTGTTGATCTTAGTTTAATCTGGGAGAGAATCCTAATCATCAGAACAGCAGCAGCGTTTCTGAAATAAGAGATGGAGAGGAAGGGTTTCACCTTGCTGGGGTCTGGGGGCAGCTGGGCCTCCACAGGGAAGGGGCTCCCGGGCACAGGGTGGCCGTCGTAAGTCACACTGACAGCATAGAGCCCCTCCTCTGTTGGGGTGAAGCGGACCAAAGTGACGTCTGCTTTTCCAGCCTGAGTCTCCGCTTTACAAGGAAGCGCCTGCTGACTCGGACTCAGCTACAAACACAGCAGCAAGTCAGGGAAGCCTCTTTATTTGGACTCTCTGTGTGGAAAAAGGTAAAGAAAAGAATTGATACTGACCACCTGCACCTCCAGTTGACCCTGACCTCCTGCTCCTTTTGTGTCCACCATGAACTGCTGCTCTTCATCCACCTCCACCCCTGAAAAACATCCAGACAGCAGCGACCTTCAGGTACGACACAAACACTCATGAGCAGCAGTTTCCTGTTGAAGCTGCTCAGAACTTCCCTGCCCAGTTCTAAACATCTCACACTTTTGTTGCCTACAAGCTTTTAAAAGTTCTGCAAAGTTCCTTACTCCCATCCAGGTTTTCCACAGAGATCTTGCTGAGGTCTAGCGGGGCGGCGATACCAACCATGAAGGGGCTGCTGGAAATGGGGTCACCTCCAAATGTCACCACGACGGTCATCTCGCCCTGGAGATAAAGGGAACATCATTGGCTGATTCTGAAAGGAGGCTCTGAACACATCACTCAGAGGTAGCTTTGGAGGAACTGCAGACATGGAAAGCTCAGGTGGCTAAACTCACCCTCCGTGGCCTCAAAGGAAGGATTTTTTAAAAAGAAGATTAAAGAGAAGAAGTTTGTTTGGGAAGAAGAAACATGTGGAAGAAGGTTCTCAGGTCAGATCAAAAAACCTTCTGCATGATTAGCAAACACTTTGTTTGGATGAAGCTACAGACAGGAACAACTACTGGAGGGTTTAACTTTCATCTGCACCAGGAGACCCCAAACCTACAGCAGAACAGACACCAACGTATATTCATTAGGTAGAACAGCCTAGTCAAAGTCCAGACCAAAGCCAACTGGAAAATTATATTCAATTCAGCTTATTTCTGTAGTTCCAATTCACAACCCATGTCATCTCAAGGCTCTTTACAGATTAGTCATTAGTCTAATATTAGTCATTTTAGTTTAAATTTTTCTATCGAAGGAAAACCATCTGATTGCATCGACTCATTGACTCTTCAATCCCTCACACCAAGCATGCATGTAGCGACAGTGGAGAGGAAAAACTTCCTTTGAACAGGAAGAAACCTCCAGCAGAACCAGAACCAGGATTAGTGTGAGCGGCCATCTGCTGAGGAAAACTGGGGTTCAAGGAGACAGAAGCAGAGATAAAAAAGCTAACTGCTAGTTAGCTAACTGTTAGCTAGCTCCACAGGTGGCCCGTTCAGGAAAGACACAACCAGGCAGACGAGCTCCAAGCAAGCAAAATGTGATGGGGTTTATGGGGTTTAAGCAGAAGCTCTGTGACCAATCTGGATGATCCAGAGAGTGTGAGGGATTGCTGTTGAATTAATGATTCAATGCAATCAGCTTGTTTTACATCAGATAGAAATCTTTGAATTAATCTAACGTGATGATCTGGTTGAACTGTTTCTGTCAAGAGCCTTGAGATGAAATGTGATGTGAATTGGTGCTATAGAAACAAAACTGAATTGAATCCAGATCTACTGTTATGAAGGATCACCGGTTAAGACTTGTGGAATGAAGCCTTTGCAGGCAGCGTACCTGCTGCACAGGTGTGTACTTGACGGTGTGAGAGTAGTCGTAGTTGTCAATGATGTCAAAGTCTTTCACTGATGAGGAGAAGGTGACATCCAGCGGAGCTTTACCCGCTCCTTTGGTCACCACGGTGAAATGGGTGGGCTTCCCGCTCTCCACACCTGCACAGGTGTAGAGTTGGTCAGGATGGGGTGGAGACTTGGAGATGGAAACTATCAGAGTCTGAATGACGACTCACCGCTGGGAGCGAGTCCTGGACCTTTGGCTTTGACCTTTGAAGCGTCGTGAGATGGCTCCACCTTCACCATGAACGGACTCTGAGGGACTTCCTGCAAACGAGCAGAAAGAAATGACCTCCCAGGTGTGTCTGAGCTTAAACACCTCCCACCTAGGCGTTTGGATGCCGGGAGCGTACCTGATCAGTGAAAAGGACTTTAACAGTCAGCCTCCCTGCAGCAGGAGGGACGTATTTGACTGTGAACGTGTCGTTGGCGTTGGGTATGATGTCAAAGTCCACGTCAGCTTCCTGTTCAGCTGCTGTGCTGGAATCCCACTTGATGCCCACACTGACGTCGCCTAAAAACAAAGACTGAATGAGGGGGAGTTTCTGCCTAAAGGGTTTTGGTTTCTGTTCTACGTCCAACACTTGGAATAGTTGACATACTCAGTAATAGAAACGAGACCCAGGAATCCAAAGAATGAAGACAGAAGAGACTGAACAGAAACCGTCCCTTTGTTTACATATCGACACCATGACAACCAAGGCCTCGATACCAAAAACTTTTTCCAACGCCAGCTCAGTTCATCTAGAGGCTGAAGGATCAAGGCAGACCTTCTTATTTCTGGGTTAGCTGCAGTGATAAGCAGGCAGACGTTTCATGGGAGGGTTTTCTGGGATCTATGCTGTAGTTTAAGGCCGCCGACACTTTTCCTCCTTTGTAAAAACAAACTAACTGCCCATTTAAACCAAGTAAACATTGAAATAGAAATTGCAAACACATAGAAAACTGCAAAAACTTTGAAGCAAGCTTCACTGCAACTGCTCTGGATCATTTCTATAGAGGAGAAAGGTCCAAGTCAGCCTGGATTCCTCCTCAGTCTGTGCCTGTTGACCCTGAGGTGTGATGAACTGATCAGGAAAGTCAGTCATGAATCTCAGAAATGAAGGTTTGTGTCTGTTTCATACCGTCTCCAGCTCCTGAACAGTCCACAGTGAAGTGGGTCGGCTCGTTGGCCTTCAGTCCGCTTCGTTCCACTCCGGGACCAAACACCTTCACCTTGTTGGGGTGACTTCCTTTCCCCACGTTCACCTGCAGACAAACAGCACACATGATGTTCAGGAGGATCCAAATGGAAAGAACCAAAACTAGAAGCAGCAGAAAAACTCGGGTCTTTACACAATAAGAGCATCTTTAGATTCGTCATTGAAATGTTCATCAGAATAACTTTGTTTCAAAGGATCATTTGATTCTTTAACCTAAAAATGTCTCTTAGACCTGAATTCTCGTGACTCAAACAGAACCGGAATCCCATCAGTTAAAAGACAAAGCTAACAGTAAATGGATCAGTTTTGGTTCTTATCAAAAACATCAAAACAAGTGCAGAAAAATGGTCCATCTGTTAAAAACCTACATTAGGATCATGTTTGGAGTGAACAGATACAGGCTGCTGATCCGAAGCTTTGGGAGCTTCTGCACTGGTTTATTCCCATTAGTGTGGACTACACCTTTCAACGCTTTTAAATTAGAGGGAAAAGGAAAGATTTAATGCCTGGGTTCAAATAAACTAATGTTTGTGAATTTAACTATTATAAAAGTCTCAAAAACCAACAGTCAGACATTCTGTTTCACTGAAGTAAAACAAAAAAACAAACAAAAACCCAAACGATGCTACGTCCCTTCAGCAGATTTAAATATTTGACCTGAAATAAAAGATCTTTGAACAACTTTGTTAGTTTTTCATGGTTTTCTGCCTCATTCTTTTTTAAACACAAATCTCTTTAAAATATTCAGTCAACTTTATAATTGTGATTCATATTTTAAATTCATCCCTCAATCTCTCAGTAACAGCAACGTAACACAAAAAGAGTCAAACAACAGTTAAACGTTTAAATAAAAGTTTATTTTCAAACCAGACTAACTTGATTTACCCAATAAAGCCAAATGAGTTTAGAACAGGAGAAAAAAACGTTTAAAAAACTGGTCAAAAACAAGCCAAATGTTCCTACAACAGGTAAACATTTAATACAACAGGTTTATTTGGCCTTAATCTGAGCAGTTTAATCAGATCATTACATGTTCACTGCAAAGAAGGGGGAAATTATTTCCATGTCCTTCTACATCTTTCTGTTCAAATTAAGGAATAGAACAGTTATTTTTAACTTGATGTTTCAGTTTTTACAGTGTACAGTCAGGTGTGTCTCACCTGTTGGTTCGTACTCATCAGTGGGAGGAGTGTGATGATAAAGATCATCAACCCGCTCATCAGTTCATCAGCCGCCTTTCACACCAGTTTGAATGAAAACAAAGAATTGGTTTCCAGACTAAACGCAACCTTTGCAGCTAATTCAATCATTTTCAAGCTCTGCAAGTCCATTTGAACAGATTTCTTGTCAGATATAAACTCTATATCTGCCGAGTATTTCCGTCTCATTTTTTCCTTTATTAATGAATTCATTAAGTGGGAGCAAGAGAAAATACTGACTGGTTTCTTGAATCCTGAGTCTGATCTGTTCAACAATATTCCATCCAAAGCTGCTTATATTCAACCTTTGAAACAAAGTTCCTCCCTAATAAAGACAAAGCATTTAAATAATACATTAAAAGTGCACTATGAAGTGAATAATTAATGACATCTGTAGATTATTTATTAGCATCTATAAAAAGGAGCCTTTTATAAAGTCGCACCAATGGAACCAAGTAAGTTTTACTAGAAGTAGAATTTCACTGAGGTACTTTTCACTTGTATTTGAGTAACTATTCACTCTGGAAGCTTGTTTTAAATTAAATCTAATCAAAGTTACTCGAGTTTTACTTCAATATATCATCTTTGAACTCTTTTGCACATTTCAAGCTGCAAATATTTGAGTTCTGTCCATGCCGGATATGAAATTAATTTGGACCTCTTGAAATGACTTTTCAGATCTTGATCAATCCAAATGGTGGTTATCTAAACATCACCCAATCTGTTTTTTTATTATGTAGAAACTGCTACAAAATACTTGTTCAGTTACTTATTTAGACAATTGAAAGGTTTTTGCCAGCTTCTGATTTCTGTTGGCATCAGTAAAACATTCCTGAACGATGTGCAAACAGTTTCTCACAAGACGTTTCTACACTGCAGGTGAAACTGAACACATGACTGGAGATGAAGAGTGCAGCTGATAAATGAAATGCGATTTAAGGAGGGTTTTTTTGTTTGTTTTTTTTTAGCTTTTTACGGCACTAGTGGCTCGTTTTTCTAACAAAGACTGACAGGAAAGGGGGTATGAGAGAAGGGGAGAGACATGCGGGAGAGGGATTCGAACCCAGGTCACCCGCGTCGAGGGCTAAGGCCTCCGTACATGGGTTGTGTGCGCTAACCACTGCGCCATATCGGTGAAGGTTCTCAGTGATCCAAGTCATGGTCAAGCTAGGAAAGTTCAGTTTAGGCAACTGGACGTCCAGTTGCCTAAACTGAACTTTGTGGTTTTAGTGCACAGATGGTGATTAGTTAAGGTTAACCACACAAAGAATAAATGGGGAGGATCAGAAAGTCGTTTCCTTCTTGTTTGATATGAAATAATTTCTGAGGCATCATGAAAATGAAATGAGTGGAAAAAGGGTTTTCATTCAACAGTTATGAAACAAAACAAAAACATAAAAAAGATGTGAAAGCTTCACTTATCTGAACCTCTGAGGTTTTCAAATTGAAAATAATTTGTGTTTGATGAAAAACAAAGCTCAGTTTTTGGACACAAACTGCTGAGCATCACTTTTCTGGCTCATTTTGATTAAAACCATCATCGTCATCACCATCACCTCCATACATTTAAATTTAGAGTCCAATTAACTCAGAATTTTGCCACATTTAAGCCTTAAAGGAAACTTTGCCCACTTTGCTTCATAGTTGGATCATAATTCGCATCAACAGATAAATGATCCCAGTTGTAACAGAGAAGTGTGTAAACTTCAGCAGCTGATGAGGACAAGTCACCCCCCCCCCATCACATTTCAATAACTCATGAGCTTTAGCACTTTGAGTTCATCTTAGGTCATTGGATCAACTAGAATCAGATAACTGGATTGATTGGGTTCCAATTAGTTGGGTGCAGAGGTAGAATAGCGGTTAGGGGAGCAACCTGTACACCAAGGATTTGGTCCTTAACGTGGTTGTCGCAGGTTCAAATCCCAGCCTGGTGCCTTTTGCTCCCTTTCTCTACTTCCTCCCATTTCCTGTCTGCCTACTTTCAAAAGTTAAGCATAAAAAATAATAAAAATAAAAAAAACAGAAAAGGTCCAGGTGAGTGAAGCTGAGTAAATTGTCATCCAAAAAAAATTATCTTTGACGAAAATCCTAAGGAAAACAGTCAGAGCTCAGAGAAACAGAAAACCCAAAACAGTGAAATGTTTCAGATCAAATCACTTATGAAGCCTGTTAATCATCCGTTAGACATAAAGATTTATTTGGATAAAGATGAGCTGGACAGTCAGTCTGAACAGCAGCTGCTCCGTTTCTCTGCACAGATCGATTCATTCAAGGTCCGGCAGAACCTCCAGGATGAGCCACTAATGACTGCATCAGACTGGAATAATCGGAGGTCATGTTTCTGAGCTAACAGATGCCGTCTGCTGGCTGGAAGAACCAGAACCCTCCAGAACCGCCACCAAGGCTCAGGATCCCTCATCCTGGACCAGCGGTGCTAATAGTGGAACCTCTGCTCCGTGTAGGTGGTGATGATAACCAGAGGTTTCTTAGCTTTTCTGCCTCCAGTAGAACGTCGGCTCAGACGCGGCTCTGCCTCCACAGGTCTCACCGCTTCGAGCCGTTCCTCACGCCTGAGCAGAGTTAGGTCACTTCCTGTAGTAGTGAGGAGCTGTGATTGGCTGCTTACCCTGAAGGGGCTGTTGGGGACGCTGACACCTCCCCAAGTGACGGACAGCGTGTGCTTCAGAGAGGAGGTGGGCGTGTAGGAGCACTGGTACAGACCTTCCCCTTTACTCCTCACCTTCACCTCCACAGGAAGCCCCTCTGCATCCTGACCAACGACAAAACTCATTGTTACCAAGAAACATTCAAATCCAGCTGGGTCATTAGGTTTCCTCTCTGTTTGCAGGAACATTGAACGTGATTTATCATTTATTTTAATTCACAGCCTAATTATCTGAACGCAGAATGAAATAAGATGATAAAAGCAAAATAATGAACTGAAGAGAATAAGGGGTCTGAGCACAAAAACAGCACAAAACGGTCCTCAGGTGTCCAGAGAGGAAGATGATGAAGAGGTTTCCATGGGTGAAGCAGGACCAACGAACAGCTGATGGTCACACGACAGAAATAGATCAAAGATCAGTAAAGAATGAAAGTGTGTTTGGTTCTAATCTGAGCAAGTAGAAACTTTCTGCCCCTAAAAGGAGTTTGTTAGATTTGATGACCTGAAAAAATGTCGTTTTTTTCTTAATTCAAACATAAATCATCTTATTTTATCATCTTATCTGTTCACATCTAAGGAAAATAAACTTTTTTTTTACAGGACTTATGTGAATATCCTTTTATGCAATGAAGGAAAAAAAACAGGGCCTAGTCATAGTCCAGAGCGTCGATGAAGCTTTGATGCTGAAACATGAAGGTTGGAGGGCTGAAAGATGGAGAATCTAGCAGATTTGAATCCGAGTTTGAAGGAAAACGTCCTGAAGGTGAACTTTGGCCTTGAAGCGTCACCAACCTGAGCTGTGATCTTCAGAGGTCCTTTCCCAGCTCCTTCAGACTCCACCGTGAACTCAGCAAGCTGGTCAACCTGACAGCCGTTGGCCTCCAGCCCCGGCCCGTAAGCCTGGACCTAAAATCACAGAAGATGGAGAAGAATCGATGAGGATCTAGAGCTAAATATCTGGACAGTAGCCACAGAGTGCTGGTTCCAGGGGTCGGGGAGAGCGTGTGGCCTGTGGGACCTTCTCTGGGTGACTGCTGTGGTGGTCGGGGACGATGTGAGCCATGAAGGGGCTGTGTTCGATGTCCTCCTCATCGCAGGTCACATGGACGGCGTATTCGCCCGCCTCTGTTGGCCAGTAACGAACATCGCAAGACCCGTCGTTTTTGTCCTCGCACTCAATTTTAGCCTGGGAAGGACCTTCGATGGCAAAGCCTGAAAACAGCCAGTAAGTCAGAGGGGGAGGGGCTCATTTAGACTTAAGAGTCATTCATGTTGAGGACGACCCACGAAGAAGAAAACCTGCTCCTTACCCAAAACTCCAACATCAGCGCCGATGGACTCCACTACAAAGGTTGCAGGTTTACCCACAATGCCCCCTTCCAAACCTGGACCCCAGGCCCTGATCTGCTGAGGCCCCGCCTCTGGGCCGACCTCCACATCGAACGGACTGTTGACGAGGAAGACAGGGAAGAGCCGTCAGAGTCTGGAGGTCAGACCTGTGTGAGGTCTTCGCTTAAAGGTGAACTAATGCAAACATTGCTCGAATCTTTGGGAATCTACATCCACAGAAAATGAAGCCCTCATCAAATCTCTGACACATCAGTGAATTCGGTTTTAGTCTAAACATTTGATCATCTTTCTGCTGAACAAGGAGCCAAACCCAAGCAGGTCAGCATCATGTCTGAGGGAAAACTCTTTTTTACACACAAAGCTGGGCTCTGCTTTCACTAGGAGATGAAAACATGAAGCTGATCTTGATGAACCAGTTTTAGATGACAATCAAGTTCAATTAGGAACTTTTCCAACTTTTCTGGTACGTCGAACTCTCGGTTCTGGGCTTATCTGACCTTCAGCCTCAGCTTATCCTCTCGGTTCTTCATTGAGTGCAGAACAGCTGATCAGATCAATAAAAATGTATTGATCTTGTTCCTCACCTCTTTGGGATGTGCTGACCCCCCCAGGTGATGGAGACTGTGTACTTGCCGGGACCTTTAGGGTAATACTCGTAGGAGACTACACCATCTAGATTGGAGACCTGCTTCACCGGCTCCTCGCTGCCTCCTGTAGAGCCAACATCAACATACGCATGCTCAGAGATTGGAAGAAATATTCTGATCCCTCAAGTTCTGTTTGAGTCCAGTTTGAGGCAGGAACATGAACTGTTGAGGTCAGTGAGGGAAGTCTTAGATACAGGAAATCACATCAACAGATTCCATCCTGGGAACAAATATCGGCCGTCGGGTTCAGGCGTCCATAAAGGGAGACACTAGTTATTACAGCAACAGACCCTAAGAATGGGTTTTTAATCTCTTGTTGGCTTAATCTGCCAGAGGAAACCAGCAGCAATAAAGAGTAGAAGTTCATCAAAGTTAATCCTGCAAAAAGATAAAAGGCTGGGATCTAAGATTAATCAACCCATGAAATGTAAGAATAATAAGGCTGTTAAAACCTTCCTCTGTAATACAGGCGAAACTTTAATGATCAGATCAGCTGAAGTGATTCAAACTCATCAGAAATTTTTTTCTAGATGATTTTCAGATCACATTCATTCAGGGGTTTCAATGGAGGAAGATTAAACTCTGCTTACTGGGATCTTTGATGACGACCTTCAGGTCTCCACTGCCGGCGTTCCTGGTGTCCACCTTAAAGTCTCCCACCTGCTTCACTCTCATCCCTGTTGGCTGTAGACCCCGACCCGTCGCCCTGCAGGCTCCCGGCATGCAGGCTGTCAGACAGTGTTTGCTGGCATCAGTTGGTTTATTCAAGGCATTCCATAAGCGGCTGTAGAGGAGGAAGAGCTCTCACCAGGGCCGATGTCCACACCAAAGGGGCTTTTAGGGACTCCCACCCCTCCGAAAGTCACCGTGACAGTGTGGGGTCCAGCCTGAAGCGGTTTGTAGGTGCAACGGAACGTGCCATCACCCTTGTCCTCCATCATCACCTCCACGCTGTTCTGACGACCCTGTGGGTCTCGAATCATGGCCGTCACGTCTCCCGTTCCTGCCCCTGAGAAGAACAAACCAGAAGAGGAACCCTTAGCCGGCCGATGGTGGACTGATTGAAGAAGGGGCAGCAGATCAGAGCTCCTCACCTGCTGTGTAGATGTCAAAGTAGGTGGGTTTGTTGGCGATGTTGCCCACAGGTTCGATTCCCAAGCCTTTGACTGTCACTTTGGAGGCGTCTCCCAGCGCCTTGTCCACGATCACCTCAAAAGGACTTTTGGGTATCTGCTGCCCCGCGAACAGCACCGTGACCTGTAGAACCCCCTCTCATTATGATCCTTCATCTGGATTTGATCTAATGGATGTGATGATGGTTCCCAGTTAACCCAGTTCACCTGATGAGCTCCCATGACTTGAGGAATGTAGGTGACGCTGTATGTCTTCTTGCCCTCGTTGGGCTCCACCTTCAGCTACAATCAAACACAGGAAGAGATCAGGAACAGATCTTCCTCTTTTAGCCAATCAATGAAGAGGGAGATCCCTACCTCCTCTCGAGTGCCATCTGGATGGTCTAGGTAGACCATGACCTGTCCCTGACCTGCACTGAAGGTGTCCACAGTGAACACTGCAGGACGCAGAACTCGGTTTCCTGTTGGCTCGATACCTGCACAACAGAAGCTTCTTCAGACGTTTGTAAAAGGTCTGAGGATCCAGTAGGAGCCTCAGGTACGGCCAGCTGTACCACAGAGCTGAGCTCCAACCATGGAGGAAGGTGCAGCCTCTCTAAACAATCCACATGAATCTGACGGTTTTTGGAGGTTATGTGTTTATCAGGACAGGCAGAACCAGGTTTCCATTTTTAAATCTGACCATAGACTTTTAGTTGAAGTCTAGACTTTGACTAGGACACTCTAGCATGTGAATGGGCTCTAGCTGTGTGTCTAGAGCTGTTGGAAGGGAAATCATCCTCCAGTCTAATTCCTTTAAAGTCTTCCAGCATGATGCTGCCACCACTGTGCTTCTTCTTAGGTTTGTTTAGTGTTGGGTTTTGCTAAAAGGACTTCTGGTGACTTGTCTTCAAAGGTGACCTTGTCATGTTTGAGAGCTCAACTATCAGCAACTATCTGGAGAACTTCTCCATCCAGACCAGATTCATGATGATGCTGTTGGTTCATTTCCTTTCTTGTAAGTTTAGATGGACATCATGTCCCGACTGACAGACTGTCCATCCTCTCTCCAACTTCTGATGATCTCTGTTAACAGCCATGGATCTGGTTTTAGAACCAAGCTCTCCTTTAAACTGAGCCAGAACGTCTTTTCTTGACCCGTTCGGCTTCCTGGGTCTTAATAATAATAATAATAAATTTTATTTATAATGCACTTTACATTTGAAGCCAAATCTCTAAGTGCTACAAAAGATA